>JAODUK010057307.1:0-17053 GCA_027564635.1 Typhlichthys eigenmanni
TATATATCATCGAAATATTTGGTTCGTAAACAAAATGTTGTTCGGACAACACGTTTAAATGTTACACCTATTTGCTATTGTTCAAATTGTTGTGTTATGATTTGCTACTGTTCTTAAATGATAGTGCAAAACTTTCTGAGCGCAGCCCAGGCGACATATCTACTTCAGGCCGACGTCACATCCGCCAGACAGCTATCTGTGTGAGTTTTGAGAAAAAATGGCGACCGTGCAGTTAACGGATGAGGAGCTTTTCTCTGAATTAAAGCGATTCGGATTCACCCCGGGCCCGGTTACCGAAAATACCCGGCCCGTGTATTTGAAGAAATTAAAGAAGCTGCGCGAAGAGCAACAACAGCGAGGCTCTAGGTCGGGGAAGACGCGCAACAGTGGCACCACCATCATCAACAACAGTAGTGGCGGTGGCACCAGCAGCACGGCGGCGGGAGCTTCGGGACCCGGGGCCAGATCACCGAGCAATGACGTCACACACCTGAGCCCCGGCAGAAGTACCGGTGGCCGACCGGCTCTGAACGAGAAGCGTGCCGGAGGAGCGGGTAGGATTGTCCTGGGCTTTAGCTCCGACGAATCCGACGTTGAAGCGCCACATAAAGGTGTAGGCCCGGGCCATAGCTATGGGAGAAACCGAGGCGGGCACAAACATCAACCGCCGATCAGGCCTGCAGGAACGCCCGCCGCTCGCAGGAGTCTCGGGGGAATTGCGTTAAGTAACGTTAACAGCAACAATTCCTCCCTCGGCCTAGACTGCAAGAAAAGGCCCCGTTCTGCTGGGTGGGGAGACCGATCAAAGCTGAGCATCGAGTTGTCGCAGCCCATAGAGGCGGGGGGGAGGGGTTACAATGAGCCGGTAGACGAGGACGACTGTGACGGGGAAGAAGAGAATAAATCTCGGTCTCTGAATGGTAGCAGAACGTCCTACCACAATACTAGCAAACTTGCCGCAGATTATTCAGACTCCGACGAGGAGGAGGAGGACGAGGGCGAAGGCCAATCTCTTCTAGACAAGCAACGCGATCGCCGTCTGGCCTCCAGACGGATTCACCAGAAAGCCGCGTCACCTCCCCACAGAAGGGGGTCAGATAGCGGCCAGGCAAAGACGGCTGGCATAGTCTTAACAGATGACACGCCCGTTGCTAAGGGTGTAGATATGGTGGGATATCGTGGGCGAGGGGGGCAAGTTGACGAGAAAACGATAGGCCAGAATGAGTCGTTCACAACTGGTGGCCTTCTGAGTCGCAGTTATCCCAGGAGCTCCATATATTTGTCCCTTGCCAGGGACCAGGCTGAGGACACGGGCAACAGCGGTAACCCGTCAGGCTACAACAAAACCCACGTCGAGGGCGAGGAAGGTGACTCCGCCGGCGGTAGCACTGGCAGGTTCAGCATTGGTTTGAGACCGCGCTTCTCGAACTACATCGCGCTGTCCCAGAACTACCGGGCCAACCACTCCAACCATCACAGCCATGCACACAGCCAGGAATCCCTCAAGCAGAAACTGTCTGTGCCAGAAGATGACCTGCTCCAGCAGTTTAAAAGAGAAGAGATCTCCACCCCTGGAGGTTTTAGCGCCCATTACCTGTCAATGTTCTTGCTGACGGCCGCTTGTCTCTTTTTCCTCCTGTTGGGCTTCATGTACCTGAGAATGTTGGGTTCTGGTGCCACCGAGGTTGATGTGGGCAGTAAGTAAAATACCAACTACACGTTGTACTGTGGGCTACTACGTGCACACAGTGTCTAGTCTACACAGTGTAAGTAGACAACTTACAAAGTGCAATAACTATGTTCAAGTAATCCAATTTGGCACATTTTAGAAACTTTTTTAATCAAGCATGTTGTAGAGGATATTAAACTAATCCCAACAAGATTGTTAACCGTTTTAGTTGAGCTCAACCACATCTGGTAACATACACATGCACTTGGGGCAAACCATTATACTGTTATTGTCAACAAATAATCTACAATGGCACCCAGGTAGCTCATTTGTAAGTGCTTAGGCACTCTGCCTAGAGATGATCTACTACGTGGTGAAATGCGTTGGACTTGGCTGCATTTCAGATTCACGCCTGTAGTAGCCACTAGTAAACACAATTTAAATGTAAGGTGTGCTATTATGTTTAGAGAAACGTATGGACCCGAGGCCATAATGTGTTTTTAAACCTACTGGACCATAATGTGTTTTGCATACTCAGCTATGCTGGGGGTGGGGTGGTCTGGGCCGAGCGGCAGACATCTAGGTCATAGACTATCTTAACCGCCCTAATTTTCTGGCGCTCTAGGGACATGAACAGGGAACGCTGTGACGAGTTGTCTGCCTAGCAGACAACTGTGCACCACGTAGGCCTACTTTTATGGGCTTACTGTTAACTGCTCTTCCTGCCAGTTTGAAGGCTGACATTCGATACTCATTGATTCTTGATCTAGGTCGGATTTAACTTAAAATTGTAAATCTTGCCTCCTTGCTATGAAGTTACCGAATGCTACTTTAGTTAAATAGTGAAACAAAAGAACACGAAGCCATATTTTAAAAATGTATGCCAAATAAAGAGACTACACTATTGCACAACAATGCAGTATTGTTTATATAACCTTCACTGCAGCTTGATAGCCTTTTGACAGCCATTTTAATTGAATTCAATTCCCAATCGATTACTAATTCCCGCCACAATGAGCCGGCGGTGGCCGTCCAGATGCATTTCATCCTCCGTGGCAGACGTTGTGTCTAAACTTGGGACACATTTGTCACCACAGCCTTCCCTGCTAGTCTTGGCCAGCATCCAGGAGTGGAGTGTTGAGACTGTAACCTAAGTATTATTAGGATATAGTCTGCTCTATAGTCACCACTGTCACATCACTACAGTTATTCTCTTGCGCTGCTCTATGTTGTGTAAGACCCCATTATTCTTTACTGGATAAAGCCTATATTTTCTAAATACACGCTTTGTTTGTGCTGGTTCCTAGCCCATGGCGCTCGTCTGCATTCTTTTTTAAAGTGGTCTTGGTGTTGTGTTTCAATTATGTTGTTTTTCTGTGTTTTGTTTTGTAGTCAAGGCCCACCCATTTGGCATTGAGTTCGATAGTGCTTATGTAAGTAGATCTTTTCCTATGAGCCCTGTTTCAGCTTTGTCTACTGCAGAACTAGCAGCAGGTTCACAGACACAAAAAACAAATGATAAAGCTTTATTCTGACAGTGCTATCTTTCATTGTTTTAGAACAAGACGGAACAGGAGCTCATACTCGAGCTCTTGCTCAATCTTCATGACCACCTGGCCAATATTGCCGGTTAGTCTCCAAGCCTCCAGACAACATGACACAATACAGTCTGAAGCACGGTGCAGTCGAGTAAGGTCAAACATAATATGTCGCTTCCCCATAGGTGAACATGACTGTGGAGATTCAGAGCATCCTCCAAACAGAAGTCTGACATTGAAAGAAGCGTCTGACTACTTAAAGGTTTGTCCACCTTTTCTTTCTCTAGCCCCTTAATGTGAGGTAACACTCTAGATACACGGCTAGGAGCTGGGCATTCAGGTACCTGTGCCATCATTTGATGGGCAGCGAGTTGGCCTGCTGTGTACGTGGTACTACATTTAGTATAGTATTGCTTGTAGTACCGATTGGTACAACTCAGTATCCCAGAGTCCCTCTGCTGCTTAAATAAAAACATGTATCTACTGTAGAAGGCTAAAAGTGGCAATGCTGTTATTCAGTGCATTGCAATCTAAACCTTTGTCTTTGGAAAAGTGTTCTGCATTTAAATATTCCAGAGTGATAGTTTAATAACAGTTCTACATACACACAATTATTAATTGTGTGTATTAGTGTGTATAATTAGTTTCTCCATTCACAACATGAATGAACATAAAAACCAATGACAAGTAATTGAAGAGCAGATTGCATTCACGGTTTATTAGGATTTTTAAACTTCAAAGTTGCAATTGCTAACTAAAAAATGTGACAAGATGACAAACAAATGTAAAAAAAAAAAAAGATGACTTAAATGAACCAGGAAATGGCCCAGTGTAGTATTTCCAGTATTCCGCAGGCCTCTTAATTTGCATAGTCTCTGTGGTTCATGGACTGCGGAAGCAGCTGTGAAAATGTGACAACACTTTACACGACCAGCATTTTATTTGTGTTTGGGTTTCCTGGTTACAGTGCATGTGAGAACACTAACTATGTAGTATTATAGAGTTAGACCGTAATACTGTATTTCATAATTTCTCTGTTCAGGATTTTTTGGGAGGGCCTGAAACGAGGGACTAGATATGTAGATGGTTCGCCAATTTGCTTACCCCTCCCCGTAACACCACAAGGATGTAAAAGCGTAGAGAGCGTATGCATCAGCTTAGTATTTATCCTGCTCCAATACACTGCATCCACTACATTTACTGTTCTTCAACAACCTACAATGCCATAGTTAAATCACCTTACTGTCCTTTTAACAGCCTACAGTCTGATAGCTATGCCTTCATTGCAGAAATAAGCACACAATGTGGTTCAGAGTCAAAGTCCATTATTTGAAAGCTACTGGTTTAGTAGCCTAGCCTACCTGCTAACACCTGGCTGCCAAATCCAGTCGACATTCTCGTGTTCAAATCAGCATCTAAATAATCCAACTGTCTTTTATATAGTCCATCCTCTTTCCAAAAGAAAATATAAAACACATGTCCAAACTAAACATCTGATCCAACAAGCTGTAGGCTAGTTTAGCTTGACAAGAACAGCAAATCACAGCATCTGCAGGTGTCATGCCAAAAAGTGATCTGCTAAAAAGTGTTTGGTAAAAACTGATTTTAGCCCACGAGAGCACACACAGCCCTGTATTATAACCAAGTAAATCCTTTTTACCAGTATACATCTATTTAAAGTGAAAACCCAACTCATACGTCTACATTTTCCAATCAATGTTTGGCTGAAGATACCTTTTTGGCACCGCAGTATGGAGTTTACAGTAGAACACGCATAGAACTATATAATATATAATAACCTTCTGCTGACACACCCCCAGCGCGTGTGAGAACATGTATATATTTTCCTGTTTTAGAAATGTAATTTATATACTTGCTGACTTTTATTAATTCAAATTTGGCTGTATTACCCTTTTCTGTAGTGTGACAAACTCAAAACTCAAATATATGTCTGCTTTACACAATCTTTAAGCAGAATTACAGATGTAAGATTTCAGGATTTGACAGAGCACTTGATTAACTTGCCTGTGCCCAGTGCAGATCAAGTGACTTTGAATTAGAGAGGTGTGTGTGTTGTTGTTTGGATCTGAGATGCTGGTGCGCTTAGTAGCACTGGAAGACAAGATCATACATGGTTCATTTAATATGTAAGACAATAATTAAATAGATGTTTAAAACTTGCTTTCTTTTCATTTATCAATTTTTCTCTATTAACTTCCCTCAGGGCCAGAATCAACACTTCCATGACTATATCTTTGTTTCGCTTGAGTGGCTCATGAAGACAGAAGAGGACGTCGGGATCAAGTAAGTTAATTCCTAGCATCGCATAGCTGCCCGCCCCCCCACCCGCCCCATGCTGACCCAGTGTGATCGTGACCTCTGGCTTTGTGTTGCTCCAGGCTGACAGGAGACAGCCCCGATGAACCTCCGTTCGACGTGTACGAGATCGTCCTGCTGGAGTCCACCCATCCAAAGATGCCCTTTGTGTGCCGATTCCGCCGGGCCTTTTTCACCGTGATTAACAGAATGCTGTTGATGGTGGCAGGTGCGAGCTGAAAAATAAAACCCCTCTGCAAGCTGGATGTCGAGCGTCTTGTGTCTGTGTAGAGCAAGCTAGACCGTCTAAAACAATTCTTCCTTCCATTTTTGTAGTTTACTAGCCGAGCAGAAACGGCACCTAGTTTTGGGATTGGTCATTAATATTTTAAACATGCAACCTGAGTTGTTATTCTGACATCTACAATTACAGCTGCTTAAGCGCACACAACAAATGCGAGTGACCTCTTTCTTTCCACAGTTGTAGGGTTGGTCTTGGGTCTGGTTTACTACATGAAGCATCGCTGGAGGAAAGAAGAGGAGGCGAGCCGACAAATGTACGACATGGTGGAAAGGATAATCGGTGCGTATCCTCTAAGTATACATCAGCCATTTGCTCCTACAGGTTTGTTTTCTGCTCTTTTCCAATATTACACGCTGAACATTGGAGCAGACGGATTGCCTTTCCTTGATTTACTCGATATGTATTAACTTGTCTCACTAGAAATGTAATAATAGTGTTATGTAATGTAGAACAGTTTTTTTTTTTTTTTTAGTCTTTCTTCAAGTTGGCCGATTTCTGTCTCTTCAATCTAGCAATGATTATTCTGTACTGTCCCTCAGATGTTTTGAGGAGTCACAATGAAGCGTGCCAAGAGAACAAGGACCTGCAGTCTTATCTGCCCATCCCGCATGTAAGGGATTCCCTGATACAGCCACAGGACAGGTTAGTGCCTTGCCCTCAGCTTGCTATATGAAGGGTTATGAGATGTGTGGTACTGTCACGTTGTTAATCATGTTGCCCTTGCACTTGTGTAAATGACAATTCCTGTTCATGCAGTGCCAGTGACATTCTTTCTGAAGATTGAACCTGTTGTCTTGCCATTTGCAGGAAGAAAATGAAAAAGGTCTGGGACAGGGCTGTGACGTTCCTTTCAGCCAATGAGTCGAGGATTAGAACGGAGGTGCAGCTCATCGGTGGAGCTGACTTCTTGGTATGGCGTTGGATCCAACCGTCGCTCAGCTGTGACAAGCTGTCGTCAATTCCCTCCAAAGTTTGGCAAGGCAAAGGTATTGGCCACGTCCTGACATATTTCGAGTTGGTGACAAATGCTAACCAGCAGGTTTATTGTTGAGTGCGAGTGCTCAAGAGGTTTGCTGGGTTTTTAATTGTTATTTTTTAGTTGTTGGTAAGAGATATCCAGTTAGTTCCTCCCTCTGTGAATGTGCTAATGTTCATAAACACAAGACCC
Source organism: Typhlichthys eigenmanni (assembly GCA_027564635.1). Classification (NCBI taxonomy): domain Eukaryota; kingdom Metazoa; phylum Chordata; class Actinopteri; order Percopsiformes; family Amblyopsidae; genus Typhlichthys; species Typhlichthys eigenmanni. The sequence goes on from JAODUK010057307.1 coordinate 6,996, forward strand.
TCATTAAAACAGTTTTGACTAGAACATTTTTAATTTAGATGCATTTACATTTGGGGTCTTTTTCCAGCCTTCCCTCTTGACAGAAGAAACTCTCCTCCCAATAGTCTAACGCCGTGTCTGAAGATCAGGAACATGTTTGATCCAGTCATGTAAGTTCATGTCGTCACACCTGACCTCCAAAGTGAGCTTCATTTGCATTTTTAACATGTTGAATTCTTCATATAGCCTTCTTGCCAGTCGTTTTGCATATCATCATCTATTTTTACATCGATTTGGTCAAATAGCTTTTGGCTGCCAGAAGGGCGTTTGTAGATGAGGAACTGTATTGTCTTTTTAACAGTGTCAATATGGGATTCATTTACATCTTGCAAAGCTGCAAGATGCCTTTTTTATATTACATTTTCTTCATTTTGCTTGTTTGTTTTCCAATGTCAGTTCTTAAGTTAGTGTTTCTAAGCATTTAAAGTATGACGTTGTACATGTCGCAATGCTATGGCGGCTGAATGTAGGTCTTTGTGTATGAACGTCATTAATGCAAGAGAGATTACTGAGTTCAGTCAATTATAATCGAATAATTCAACTCAGTCAATCCTGCACTCACCATCTGATGCAGTGAGGCATCTTTTATATGAGCCTATAAACCGCAATGTAGGAAACTAGTGCAATTCAGACAAAAGTGCAATTTAATGTGCTTTACAATCAAATAAAAACAAAAAAGTTAAAAAGAATAAAATTAAGCATCAAGCTTAACAATTAAGTCATTATTTATAGGCATTACGAGCTGTGGAAGAGATGTCATGGGTGTGTGTGTGTGTGCGTGCGCGCGCGTGCCGTGCGTGCACTGGGACTTCTGCTCACATCCATCACATTTGCAGGGAGGTGGGAGAGAACTGGCACCTGGCGATTCATGAAGCCATTCTAGAGAAGTGCAGCGACAACGACGGAATTGTCCACATCGCTGTAGACAAGAATTCACGCGAGGTTGGTCCTTCCGATAACCGTTTCTATTAGGGACAATTTCAAAATCGTCCTGAGTAGTTTTAGAGTTCTCACATTAATCCTGATGGGATTTTATTTTGTGATTATTTATTTAAATGTATTATATGTGTTAATATCAAAATAATTTGCCCTGAGAATTAAGTGTCTTTTCTGTCCTTCCAGGGCTGTGTCTATGTGAAGTGTCTCTCTGCAGAGCACTCGGGGAAAGCCTTTAAGGCGCTTCACGGCTCATGGTTTGATGGTAAATGGATGCATGTGATAGTATCTACAACAGGAGTTTGTAGCGCTGCGATACATTAGGCGGACATCTCTGCAGGACCGCCCTGTCCCACCTCGTTCTCACCCCCTCCCTCTCCGCCTGCAGGTAAACTGGTGACAGTGAAGTACCTACACCTGGACCGTTACCACCAGCGATTCCCTCTGGCGCAGGGCTGCAACGCCCCACTGAGGCCTTCCGGCGCATACATGAACACCGTGTCGCACCCCCAATACCACGGCAGCTCTGCCAGCACCCCGGGCTTCTCCTGAGAGAGAGGGCACTGCCCAAACGTCAGCCGCGCGCACTCTCCGCGAGCCCGTTCTTTATAACAAGTGCGCCTATTTTCCAGTAACGCGCCACCGCAGGTCTTTTCCTCATTTGCCCGGCACAAACCTTTTCCCTCCAAAATGTTCTACCAGAAGATGCAGGCCTTCCTAGCTTTCAAACGATACGGGAGAAGCTTAAGGCTGAGAATGTCTTTGTAAGGGACGCCTCGCTTCTGAAGGCTGGTGCCTTCACTGACCCCTGGTGTGTGTGTGTGTGTGTGTGTGTGTGTTTATTTTGGAAAGCCAGTTTGTGGAGTTTTGCAGGTGGAAGGGTAACATTTGTGGTCTTGACGGTGCAGTGGACACTCTCCTCTTTGTATAACAAATGCTATGGATTTAACAAGGAAACAGAATCTTCAAGTAGCATATTTAGGGGGGGAAAAGAAATGCTCTGAAGACTTCTACCCCCTCATATATATATATATCTCTATACATTTTGTTTTTCTTTCTTTTTGAGAGCAGTTCCTTCATGTGTTAACTTGGGGAATACATGAAAATATTGCATGTTCCAGTGAGAGTATGCCTCTATTTAAGCTTTGAATCATTACATAAGATGCAGATGTTTTTCCTGATGATGCTTGAGGTGATATACGTTTTTGTATGTTTATTTTTAATTTTTTATATGTTAAATGTTTCTTACATTTTTCCTAAGCAACGAAGGCATGCACAAAGCCATCTGTTGAGGCGCTGTATATACATGAATGGTGGCGGTCGCTTTCTTGAATGATCTGTGTTAAAGGCAAAACATAAGCTCTCACTTCTCTTGCTGCTCAATACTCAGAACTGACTGCGTCTGTATCCAGAGACTAGAAAACTGCTGTGATGCTGACATCTGTGGCTTGCTTCTCAGTGTATTCCATATATGGCCATTTCTTGCCCAACCCCTTCTTAAAATATCACCTTAAGCTCACTTAAGATAATATTCCAATGTATCCAAATGTTATTTTATTACTTAATTTTGTTATCTATTTATCTCATTCTTCCTTCAATGTTGATTAGTTTGCGGAAGGCACAATTAAATTACATTCTGAACATTGGCTTTGGCAACTGTTTTACAGACATGTTGGTAAAGCTAAACCGAATGTGCTGGCCCTCCCTTGCTTTATTTTCTGTCCCCTTGTGTTTGGTAGGACCAGTGTATTCACAGAATGTTTAGGATATACAGGTTTCCAGACAGTTTTCTTAAAATTTTGGAAATGCGGTGCAAGTGAGTAGCTTATTGCAGTGGATAAATTGTACAAAGATGCACATTTTGAAAATGGACCTGGTGTGAAGGTCTTGCAGCAGATAACCTAACTGTGCCTTAACTTTTTACAACGACTGGCACTGCATTATTGGAGAATATGTTGTGTTGAAATTGATGCAATCGTTTAAAGGGCAAGTAAGGCCTGTCACAGATGTAGTTTTGTTACGAATGTTTCCAGGTATCTTCAAATTGGGTTTTCCCCAGTCATTTTAGCCATTGGTGTTGAAGCTCTACCAAATGGTTGTACTGTGTTATCAACCAGGGGTGGGAGAGAAGAGGTGTGTGTGTGTGTGTGGATATTTTTAAAGTTGATAGGTGTGTTCCATGTTTCTATTACTGTTTAGATTTTACCACCATCAAGGAGCGACCTTACATCCACTTCAAACGATTGTTGGGATATGTAAAATAATAAAGCGAACAGTGAGAATTAAGCCAGTGTTGTTGCTGTATTTGAGTGCATCTTGGTAATTTTGTATTTTTCTATGTCTCGCCTGATGATGGCCTACCTGCAGCCTTTTTTGTTTGTTTCATAATTGCATAATATAAGGTCTTGAGGGTGAATGGAAACTTGTGTGGTGGCACTAGATGGTGCTTGATTTTTAACTGTTCAAATGGTTTTCTGAAGTATTTTCTGTAAACAATGTACATTTATATATTATATATAAATATTATATGCATTTTAATTTCATTTGCCTTGTATTGGTTCAATTTACCAGATCCTAATGGGGGGGGGGGGGGGGGTGTATATTATTCTAAACATTGGAAAAAATACTAAAATGCTTTAATGTACTTTGTCACTTGTATAAATGGCTCAAATTAAAGGTTTATTAGGGTTTTCTTAATTGCATTTTGTCTTTTACTATGAAGTTTAGCCTACTATAAGTTCCTTCAGCCTATGAACTAATTCCCTGCAGCTCTGTTTGCTAAACTGTTTTTGGTCTAACAGTCAGCAGCAGACCTATAGTTTAAAAGTGTTTGGGGGTTACACACGCGAGTCATAAGACGTTCCAAAATGTACCCCTTACCAAAATTATTATTTTGCCCTCAGTAGGGAGCGTCCTCTGAAAGAGTACGCCTCATATACTTTACAATAGTAATGCAGTAGCTACTTATTTATACCGACGGTGTCGCATTGCGGTGCCTAGTTTGTACCTGATACGGTAGACTGAACCATTTCGATGGGAGTAATATTTCGCACCACGCATGTCAAACAGCGTTCTTGCTCTTATTTGGACATCGCTGTAAACGGTGGAATCTCCCGTCATGCATCAGCAGTAAACACACAGCGCTCACTTGGCGCTGCGCTGTTTCGTTTCGGCGTTGACAGCAAATGTTCCGAAGAGGGGCAGACGATTGTCAACGATTTGGTGTCTACGTTGCTTTACAACTCCATTTGCTACTCACCCTTCTGCTATTAACAGGTGCGTTTGTCTCAAGTGTGTTGCAGTAGGTGTGTTAATTCTTGTTGCTAATGTAAATAGTGCTTTTTAGGAGCCGGCTACTACTTATGTAGCATAGTGCCAATGGAATTCCAGAACTTTCTGCGTGTTGAGGGACCCTCAACCAATGACACGGACACTGAACACCGTGGCTATTGTAGCCTATTTAGGCTTGTTCTTGATGATCACATTAATTTATGCGATCTATCGTATTAGCAATAATTGACAAATGACAACATATGGCTGATGTATAGCTACTACAGTAAACAAGTGACATTTAGAGGATAGCCTACTGTTACGTTATAAGCAGCATCGTGCTGGTGAAAATGTAAACCACCGCTCAAATGTTATGAACCTTCAGCAGCAGAACCATATGAGGGAAAAGGGTTAATATATGTGCGGTTATCCTCAAAAAATATATAGATACTCATAACAGTTACTTTGTATGCAACTGTTGGACAGTTCAAATACAATGTTAGCCTACAACCTACTAACATAGTTTAACTGGACGCTCTACTACTAATTCTGTGCAGGCTATGCCTATTACATGGTGAAATGGAGCAATACAATAGCAGCTCCAGCAAGGGACCCTGTTACGGCCTGGCTCAAGGACCGTAAACCAAACAACCAAAAACTCTTAAATAACTAACAGAGTAACAGAATGGGGTGTGAATGTCTGTAAGTGTATGTACTGAATATATGTGTTGCGTGCTGCATGCTAACCCAAACTAAGACACAAACCAAACAACAAAGAGCATGTGTGGTGCCAGGAGGGTCACCCGGACGGTGTGCTGCAACAAAGTGACTGCCCAGGTTCACTTAATTAGCCAAACCTCCCTTTCCCGAGCCACATTAGCAAACTCTGACTGGGGGATCCCGAGACATTCCCAGGCCAGTGTGGAGATATAATCTCTCCACCTAGTCCTGGGTCTTCCCCGATGCCTCCTCTCAGCTGGACGTGTCTGGAACACCTCCCAAGGGAGGTGCCCAGGGGGCATCCTTACTAGATGCCCGTACCACCTAATCTGGCTCCTTTCGACGCAGCGGCTCTGCTCCGAGTTCCTCACGGATAGCCGAGCTTCTCACCCTATCTCTAAGGAAGATGCAGCCATCCTCCTGAGAAAACGCTTGTACCCGCTTGTACCCGTGATAGGTAAGGGTAGGAACGAAAATTGCCTGGTAGATCGGTGCAGTAAAGTGATTGCAATAGCGCTCTTGCTGCTCCGGTTCTCCTGCTAATCTCCCGCTCCAATGTCCTCTCACTCACGACCAAGTCCACCGAACCGCAAACCCTCGCCACCAAGACTACGCCTCGATATTCTGTCCATGAATATCACAAACAGGATTGGTGACAAATTGCCGCCCTGGCAGAAAATCTGACTTACTGCCGAGAATCCGTACAGTACACAGCTTTCGCTTTGGACATACAGGGATTGTATTGCCCTTAAAAGGGACCCCTCATCCCATTTTCCTGCAGCTCCTCCTACAGTATCTCCCGATCATACACCTTCTCCAGGTCCACAAAACACATGTAGCATTTCTGGACGGATCTCATCAGTCCCCGGGCTTTGCCACTGTAGAGTTGTTTGACTACCTCAGTAACCTTCCCCAGGGAAATTGATATGGTAAAGGCATGTAGAATCCTCTGCATTTAAATCATCCCTCAAGGGAGCAGTGGGCAGCCACTGCGCAGCGCCTGGGCACCAACTCCAGATTGGAGCCAGTGTCACTGGTCAGATAGCACTAGCTGGAGAATGAACATAACATGTTTTTAGATAGTAGATGAAACTGGAGCACCCGGAGGAAACCCACACAGACACAGAGAGAACATGCAAACTCCACACAGACTGGGGCGACTGGGGTTAGAACCCGGGACCTTCTAGCTGTGAGGCCACAGTGGGCCACCGTGTTGCGTGTTGATCCCCCATCAGCCTCCAGCTTTGTCTCTACCCTAGAGAGTGTGTCAGTCAGATTCAGGAGTTCCTCAAAGTGTTCCTTCCACCGTCCAATTACATCCTCAGTTGAGGTTAACAACCTCCCATCCTTATTTTACACAGTTTGGATGGTTCCCTGCTTCCCCCTCCTGAGGTGGCGGCCGGTTTTTCAGAAACACTTTGGTGCCGACCGAAAGTTTTTCTCCATGAATTCTCTGAATTTATCCCACACCCGCTTCTTTGCTTCTGCTACAGCAGATGCTGCAGCCCTTCGGGCCAGTCGGTGCCTTGCAACCACCGCCGGAGACTTCCGGGACAATATATCCCGAAAGGCCTCCTTCTTCAGTCGGACGGTTTCCCTGATCACTGGTGTCCAGCACGATGTTCAAGGGATACCGCCTTTTGAAGCACCTATGACCTTGAGACCTCTCCGCTGAGGTCCGCAAGAGGACCTTCAATTTTTGATCTTTAGAAAGAGATCTAATGTTAGTCTGTAGTTTCATTTCTTGCACCAAAGTGTTTTTCAGAAACACTTTGGTGCCGACCGAAAGTCTTTCTCCATGAATTCTCTGAATTTATCCCACACCCGCTTCTTTGCTTCTGCTACAGCAGATGCTGCAGCCCTTCGGGCCAGTCAGTGCCTTGCAACCGCCGCCGGAGACTTCCGGGACAATATATCCCGAAAGGCCTCCTTCTTCAGTCGGACGGTTTCCCTGACCACTGGTGTCCACCACGATGTTCAAGGGATACCGCCTTTTCAAGCACCTATGACCTTGAGAACTCTCTGCTGCAGCTTCAGCAATGGAAGCTTTAAACATTGCCCACTCAGGTTCAGTGTCCCCAGCCTCCACAGGGATGCCAGCGAAGCTGTGCCGGAGGTGTCTCACGGACAGGGACCTCCTCCAGACATTCCCAATTCACCCGCACTACCTGTTTGGGCTTACTAGGTCTGTCCAGAGTCTTCCCCCACCCCTTGACCCAACTCACCACCAGGTGGTAATCAGTTGACAGCTCTGCCCCTCTCTTCACCCAAGTGTCCCAAACATAAAACATGCTGCCTTAGGTCAGATGATAACAATTTCGATCACCGACCTTCGGCCTGGGGTGCTCTGGTACCACCTACACTTATGAGCATCCTTATGTTCGAACATTGTGTTTGTTATAGACCGTCCATGACTAGCACAGAAGTCTAACAACAAATGCCGGCTCGGGTTTAGATCAGGGAGGTTGTTCCTCCCAATCACTCCTCTCCAGGTATCTCCATCATTGCCCACATGTGCGTTGAAGTCTCCCAGTAGAACTATGGAGTCCCCTACTGGAGCCCCTTACAGGACATCATTCAGGGTCTCCAGGAAGGCCGAATACTCTGAAGTTGCTGTTCATATGTACTGACCAAAGTCAGAGTTCTCCGGATCGGTCTGATTACTTCTAGGACTACTTAAAATGTTAAAGGGAAGTTTGCAGAAGAAAATTTGATAAAACAATTATGTTGTTCTCTTCTTAACCTTTCATTAACGTCCGTCAATAAATTTAAATAAAGTCCAACTTTAATCTTATCCCCTGAGCAACATAAACGGTCACGAAAAGAGAATGAAATTGCTTTGGATGACATTTCAATGAATAATGTTTAGGCGTGAATTAATCTAAAAGTAATGGAAAGTATTTGGGTAATCCAAAAATTACGTTACTGATTGATATTTTAGCCTGGTAACCACCAGTAACTGTAAAGTAACTTACCCAATTGTGGTCCTAAAGCCAATTGCTGTTGATATTTATGAACTGTTTATCATAGCATCTCTACACACAATGCTGACATAGTCCTCAATATTTTGACTGGTTAATTTAGATGACCAAAGATGACAACACCAAACATAGCTAATTCCTAAAAGTCTAACCAAGTATTTGTAAGAATATCTGTCTTAATCCAAGTGATATTCTTTCTGCTACTGTATTATGAGTCAGAGTACACACTGTTATCATTACACTCTGTAACCTGTATTGATTGTGTCAAATTTGCAGCAGATAATAATAAAATCTTAACCTTGGCAACAGTGTCAGATAGCCTTGTCCCCTGCAAAACCTTCCATTTGGTTTGCAAATTCTGTGCTTTCCATAAACAGACTATTTCAATGCCTTCTCCAATCTATGGATATCACATAGATTACAGAACGGTTACGGTAATTTGTTATTTGTTTAGTTATAACAGATTGCAAATAACATCTGTGCTTATGGTAAATGGACTGCATTTATTTTGTGCTTTTCTAACACTTAGGCCACTCGAAGCGATGTACAGGATTGCATCACATTCACCCATTCACACACACATGCATACACCAGTGGTGGTGTCAGCCATGCAAGGAGCCATCTAATTTCAGTTGTTATATTTAATTGAAGCAATAACCGTAGTCTAGGCCTACGTATCTAACAGAACAAAACAAACTAAACGGCCTACAATACCTGAACACAGCAAGAGTTGTGTTTGTTAGTTTTTCAACAAATTCCTCTGTATAAATTTAACGTCAGACTTTGTCTTTGAGTAGATACTGTATATAGTAGTAGCAGATATTCACGCATTTAGCCAGCGCTATGTCCCAGACTTTATGTAAGTAAAGGCTGGCACTGCTAGACTAAGGATGGGCGTCTCACTCAGGGACACTTTTAGTTGAACAAGAGTTAGCGGTGTTCCAACCAGCAACTCGTTGTCCCACTCGACCCACTATGCCATGCACTGCCTCCACATATGTAGTTTGTTTATTAGTTGTGTACCTTTTCTGCTAGTCTCAGCCTTTTCCGTCCATTAGCACTACGTCACATAAGCAACTAAAGGCTGGCTCTGTGGGACTACTTTTATACTTTCTTGACAAGATAGTATTTCACACCTTTCCCCCCCCTCTCTCTCCATTGCTTTCTGCTTCTTCACTGTTTATATAGTCAGTATATTAGTATGTGTTTTTTTTTGCATTTTCTATTTTAAAATATAATAATAAAAAGTATTTAAGGACAGAAACAAGTTATAAATTGTATGTTTAAAGCATTGTTCTCCATAATTTTTTTATGTATTTAAACAAATTCACATTATAAAAAAAAACATGCATCATTAATCATCAACAACATTTAAGTTTTTCTTAAAGCATTTTCTGTTGCTTAGCTTACGCTCTTGCAGCAGTCACATAATATTTCTCACCACTAGAGGGACCTCTTTCCACATTCATAGCCATTTAGTTTCATGACGCATGCCTTGTTGTATGTTACATACAGGAGCCCAATTTTTAATAGGGTGAGTTCCTCTCTACTAATCTCCATCTCTCTCTTACTCTCTTTTAGTTTGGTTTTACTGGGGTGTGTGTGTGTGCGTGTGTGTGCACTCCATGGCTGCCTTCCTGAGACACGCAGCCATCGCAGGCGTACATGTGGCCATCAGGCAGGGCAGGAACTCCTGCATCAGCCCAGCCCCACACTGTGGCACTCTTATAGGTAGAGTAACTAACCACCACTGCAAAGAGACTGAGAGGCATTACTGTAGTCCACTCAATTTGAGTGAACGACATCTTACTTTGAAGAGATGCTTTGTTGAATTTGTGCTGCGCTTCTCTGTCGGGCCTAAGCCGCTTTTGAGATTTAAAGGATTGTTTGTTGAAGGTAAATTCAGTGATTGTAAACTTAATGCACTTTTTTGTCAAACTCAGCGACTATGTCCTTGCGGTCCACTAGCTGTCCATTCTGCCTATGTGCTGAAAAAATATTCTGGTTTTTCTACACAGCCCTGAGTCAAACAAAATGGTGGAGACCGCACCACACAACACGGTCCCAGCTGTGGCAATGCGTGTAATATGTGGGGGGGGGGGGGGGGGGCAG
>JAODUK010057318.1:0-18220 GCA_027564635.1 Typhlichthys eigenmanni
AGGTCTTATTGAAAATTAGGTCATTCATTCCAAAAAAGCAAATTCATTTTCCAACACGAATCAGGTATTCTAACACCTTGCGGACTTGTGAAACATCATCATTCACAGCCAAGTACTGTTCCAATTCACAAGTTTGCATCTCGCCAAGAACAGATAAAATACCTGTGTTCTCGATTCTCGAACGGCTTTTACGGATGATGCATCCATTGGTGACTTTAATATCCCAGAATGCATTTAGAATCAATAAGCGACAATGGCAGTCGAGAAAATGCTGTTTATAAGCAAGACAATCCACGTACCGACGGGCCCCAAAGGCTGCAGCATCTGCCGTAGCAGAAGCAACGCAGCGGGTGTGGGAGAGCTTCGGAGAAGTCATGGAGAAAGACTGGAGAAAGAGAACTAGTCGGCACCAAAGTGTTTCTGGAAAACTGTCCCCCACCTCAGGAGGGGGAAGCGGGGAACCATCCAGGCTGTGTACAGCAAGGATGGGATGCTGTTGACCACAACTGAGGAGGTAATTGGTCGGTGGAAGGAACACATTGAAAAGTCACCTCTTCAACATTACATGGAAGTCGGGAACAGTGCCAAAGGAGTGGCCGACTACCTTCTATCGACTACCGACTACCCTCTTCAAAAAGGGGGAGCAGGGAGTGTGTGCCAATTACTGGGGTATCACACTACTTAGCCTCCCTGGTAAAGTCTACTCCAAGGTCCTGGGAAGAGGGTTAGGCCAATTGTCGAACCTCAGATTGAAGAACAATAATGCGGATTCCATTCTGGTCGTGGAACAACGGATCAGCTCTTTACTCTTGCAAGGATCCTGGAGAGGGTCTGGAAGTATGCCCTTCCGGTCTCATGTTTTGTGGATCTGGAGAAGGCGTACGACCGGGTCCCCTGGGAGATACTGTGGGAGTTGCTGCAGGAGTATGGGGTGATGGGGTCCCAATCCCTGTATGTCCAAAGCGAGAGCTGTGTACGGATTCTCGGCAGTAGGTCGGACTCGTTTCAGGTGGTGGTTGATCTCCGCCAGGGCTGCGCTTTGTCACCAATCCTGTTTGTGATTTTCATGGACAGGATATCGAGCTGTAGTCGTGGTGGGGAGGGGTTGCGGTTCAGTGGCCTGGGGATCTCATCGCTGCTTTTTGCAGATGATGTGGTCCTGGTGGCATCATTGGTTTGTGACCTCCAGCACTCACTGGATGGACTTGCAGTCGAGTGTGAAGCGGCTGGGATGAGGATTAGCACCGCTAAATCTGAGTCCATGGTTCTCAGCAGGAAACCGGTGGAGTGCCTACTCCGGGTAGGGAAGTACCTCGGGGTCTTGTTCGTCAGTGAGGGGACATTGGAGTGGGAGATTGGCCAGAGAATCGGCGCAGCGGGAGCGGTATTACAATCACTTTACCGCACTGTTGTGATGAAAAGAGGGCTGAGCCGGAAGGCAAAGCTCTCGATCTTCCGGGCAAATTTTGTTCCTACCCTCACTTATGAAGGGTGGGTCATGACCGAAAGAATGAGATCACGGGTACAAGCAACTGAAATGGGTTTTCTCAGGAGGATGGCGGGCGTCTCCCTTAGAGATAGGGTGAGAAGCTTGGCCATCCGTGATTAGAGCCGCTGCTCCTTTGCTTTGAAAAGAGCCAGTTGAGGTGGTATGGGCATCTGGTAAGGATTTGCCCTGGATGCCTCCATAGGGAGGTGTTTCAGGCACGTCTAGCTGGGAAGAGGCCACACAACACATGCACACAATTGGAAACCAGTTATCTTGGAAACCAGTATGGACATAGCACTGGCAAGTTAAGTATGTATTTGTCAATTATGGCTACACAAGCGCTATGTGTGATGCTGGCGATCTTATGTTCTGAATAGAAAAAAATATATAAATAAAGGCTACTGTGGACCCGTTCCTGCGTGTTATGAAGAGGACAGTATGCGCTGTCTATCATTTAAAGTGAACTTGAGGTGAAGAACATACAGTATTGACATTAGCCAACAACTAGGCCTATATAGCAGGTTCACTGTAAACATCAAATAGACATGGGTATAGTTGCCACTGCTCAAAAAAGTCCTCTTCTGTTTCATGTGTCCATCTGACAGCAGCAGTAAGATCTGTCCTTTTCTTCACCATATTTAGATAGTTCGATAGAGAGTATCCTGCCATCCTATTGTCAAGGAACATGTCGGCATGTCTTTTCGTCAGGACATCGTGAGGTGTCCCAGACACCTATAGTAACCTATCTCAGATTATGTCACACTACACGGTGTACCAATGCCTGTCGTCACTCCCGACGAGCCACGTTCTGTGCCGAGGCTGGAAATTTGTCAGTCACAAACATATCGGGTTAAAATCGGCCTGTAATCGTGTAGTCTGAACCCAGCATTAGAGAGATGATAGGGTTCAAATGTATGCTGTTGCCACCAGAGTATGTAAGCGGAGCGATCCCAATTTGACTAGCGAGAAGCGTAATTTGAGTGGGTGAGAAGCCCACATAGCAAAAGGCAGTGGATCCACCTCAGATGTACCGTAGGTTCCGTAACAGGTACGCAAAACGAGTCCATATAGGAGTCCACTTGCACGGGTGAACGGATCCGAAATGGTTGAGGATCGTGGACCTGAACAATACCTGGCCCAGATCCGATCCGGATCCGCGCACTAAGCAGCACATTCGGCACGGGTCCAATTTGGACCCTTTTATGAAGAAGCTAGCATATCTAACCCGGATCCGATTTGGACCCGCGTGGCTCATTTGACCAAAATTAGTTAATTTTATGCTAATTTACAGAATGCATGAAGCAGTAAAGTAGGATATTACATGATCAATACAGCTCTGCTATTATGACTAGTGAGCAATTAGTTAATAACACAAGAAAACTTCAAATGTATTTAAAATTGTCTATGCTCTGCCAGTAAATAAAAATACCATTACAGACTGTAGGCTATAGGCTATTACTGGAAAAATGAAATGCAACCATACCATATACATATATATTTCAATCTGTTTTATTTAGTATTTTATGAAAGATGCTGTCAGTTTGAATACGCCTACTGCCTAACAAACTTGCCGTGGTGCGTGACTAATCACATTTATTTAAGCCTACTTTATAAATCAAACGCGTATTAATTAATGATGTAGCTGCTTTTTCAGTCAAAATATTTACTATTTTCGTAAATTTTACTGTTAATGCTGTTTGCACAAAGAAAACTGGATGCACCTTGCACGTGGCCGGTCTGCCGATCGATTGAGTCCCAGGTCAGCGTGTATTGGGAATCATAGATCCAGAGAAGAAGGCACCTGCTTTGTCTGCCATATTAGATAAGTGTGTAATCAAGAAACAAACCATAACTTCATATCTAGTACCGGTGTCAAGCCCAAAAGTGACTTGCTGATAAAAGTGATCACGGTATATGAAAACGTGAATGCTATGGTTATATCCCCACATTTTTAACTGGTAAAAATGAATGGATTCAATATAATTATAATTTGAAACACTGAGAACAGAACTCACACACCACATGTATTTACAGTATATTCTGTTTATATGGCTTTGCATGTTTTATGGAAATTTCATTTTTGTGCATACAATTATTTGTTATTGTTATATAAAATAAGTAATTTAAACATTTAGAAAGTTATTTTATATTAACATAATACACATCTGATTTGACTACAAAATGTGATATCTGATACTACTTTAAAGTTGCTCTATGTATTATTTGGAGGTTAAAACATTCCAAAATCAACTAAAATGATTAAGGCTATGTTTAAAAACAACTATATGTGTGTCCTGTTAATTATATAAATCTCCTGCGTCGCAGAGATATTATAGAATATATAGGCTACGGTTGCTAGCATACGGGCCGTACCGTGTATTACCACTTTGTAACTCAAGAGGGAAAAGTCCATAACTAGCATTCAGTCTACCCTCGGTCCAACATGAACAGACGAAGAAGAAGCTGCCTTGAGGGCATGTATGCTCACCTGCTGTCAATCGTGGAAGGTACTGCCTACTATCCATATATGGTACTGCCCCCATCCCTGTAACATACTGAATGAACAGTAGCCGAAACGCAGGAATGGCCGAAGCTCTTGCAAAGCGTGCGTTATCACCACCGCCACTACCACCACCTTCGAGCAAGAAACCACGTCCTGCGGCAAAGCAAAGAAATGACCGAAAAAGAAACAAAACCAGAGTTAACATTGGCGTTGCGTTTGATCGCTGGAGACGACTCTTGGGCACTTTAGGAATGAAGTTTGATGCAGATCTCGCAACATTTCTTCTAGACAGGTAACTCAAGTCTGTGTAATTCTCTATAGCATATCTTATGTTGACGTTTTTAAGTTAACTGTTCTAAGCGGTTCAGACCAGTTATGTGATTTACTACGTGAACTATTGCATATTCAATTGTATTTAGCAATAGACAGTAACGCTGCGTTATGAATGATACTGGCTATCTGGCTACCGGTACAGCAGTTAGCTATACAAGCATCAAGTTTAGCCGAAACGACAACGATATTTGTAACTTTGTCCCGGCACTAAATTAGAACTAAATGAGAACCGAGCTACGTTTATTTCAGTGTGTGTATTCGATATTATTTTGAAATTCCATCGGAGTCAATTGCATCAACATCAATTGCGAGTGTATACTGTGTTGTTTACATGTTGTTGTATGTATTTACATAGTACACACGTGTACATTATCTAGGCATATGCAAGTGTTTTTGACAAAGTGTGTTGTCATTTGACCTAGTAATGTATATTAATAAGATTTATATAAAAAAATACGAAGGCGTATTACAAAACAAGCCTTGTAGCACATGATAGCTATTCCTAGTTGAGATAAGTCTACGTTGAACATATTATTTTAAACATAATAAAATTCAATGGTTGATGTGTGTAATGCATTGGTATTTTAGATGCAAAATGACAGATGAATATAAAATAACTTCACCTCAGTGATACTGTATGAGGAGGCAAGGTTATACATTTACTGTAAACAACATCACCAAATGTAATGCACACATTGAACTCATTACTTACTAGTATCTGTGTTTGCTTGGCCTGAAGCTAAATATGACAGTGTTTGACATATACTGTTACATGCTGTCAACATATAACATGTAACATACTGTGAACAGTTAATGCAAAAATGCCAGGAGGTAAACACAAGTTAGCACTAAAGTATATGTATGTTACAAAAACATTTGCACAATTACAACTACTGAGTGGATATTGCAGATTCATTCTCCAGTTTTGCCTGCTACAGTACAGTATATGTTCATTTTATATACTTTTCATTATCTTTTCCATTAGAAAGGCTGGCAGTCATTCTAATGTAGTGTGTGCTTTTATTGTTACAAATGTGTGACCATGTCACAACCTATACAGAACAATATAACATAGTTTTGTTTGAATTGAGAAAGAACTCATGAAATGACGCATGTATTACGTGGCTATATCAACAGTGTGTGTGTGTGTGTGTGTGTGTGTGTGTGTGTGTGTGGTGGGGGGGTGGGTGGGTGGTGGGGGGTTTGGTGGCCTGTGACGAAAGCTGTTTTATTACATCAGCTAATAGCATGAATTTGAGGGTATTTTACAAAGAGTGAAAGGACTGTATCCAATATATAATCTGTTGTGTAACAGTGTATGTGTGTCTCTTACTCTGTTTCCCAGGTATACTTCAGGTACCGTCCAATAGTACGAGGAGCTGTGATGCGGGAGGCTTGAGTGGCGGATGGCTAAAGACAGAGGCGGGTCTCTTTGGGCTGGCAGCACGGCACTCCAGTACGACTCGCCAATCAGGTGCCAGCCACTTAGAATGGACACCTACAGTACACACATACACGTAAACACAGCGTTTGTCACGTGCACACAACTCAACAAACCGGAAATAGAAGAGAATTATTTAAACATAGCAAACAGTCCTTCGTCTGAACACTTCCAAAGTGTCAGTTATTGTCAAATAACTCAAAGCACCTGTGTGGGCGGTAGACGTTCACAAGATACATTCAAACTGTTATGTTTTTTTGAGTGCTATATCATTGGGGAAAGGGACTTTACAGTTACTTTGAGGGACTTTAGTAACACACACACACACACACACACACTGGCGTGATTACAGGGTGTGTGTTTGTATGAGTTTGCGTGTGTGTGTGTTGAAAAGGGGATGCCAAGGTCAGGTTAATTGCACTGACAGATGTGTGTCTGCCTGTTACAAACACACACACACACGCACGCACACACACACACACACACAGACACTATCGGCGTCTAAATCAGAGCTGTCAGCCTGTCACAGCTCCCCTCACCCCCAATCTACCCTACCTGTCAGTCAAAAACTGTTTTCCTCTCTTTTCCCCTCTCTCTCTCTCTCTCTCTCTCTCTCTCTCTCTCTCTGCTCGAGTCGCTCTAGTCCTCTCTTCATTTCTCCATCCCCCTTTCACCTCTCCTCTCTTCTCCTTAATCACCTGACCTGTTTTGCCCTCCCTTCCTCGCCCTCAATCCACTCCTCCACTCCTCCCTCCTCCTCGTCTGGCCCTTATTCTGCCTTTCCTCTCCTCTCCTCTCCTCTCCTCTCCTCTCCTCTCCTCTCCCCATCTCTCCTCTCCTCTCCTCTGCCCTCCCTTCCTCACATGAAACCCCTTTGAATCCAATGCTATTGAACAGTGAACAGTGAACCAGACAGACCAACAGACAGGCTGACAGACATCGCTCCTCACGTTGTGATAGGTCCATGTGGAGGCGGAGCACTGACTGGCCACGCCCATGCAGAAGCACTTTTCGCAGCCTCGCCGATTGTCACCATGGAGATTGTAGAAGCCCAGCTTGCAGCGGTCACAGTTCTCTCCTTCCACATTCTCCTGCAGGATGAGAGAGAGGTAGAGAGAGAGATAGAGAGAGATAGAGAGAGGTAGAGAGAGATAGAGAGAGATAGAGAGAGGTAGAGAGAGATAGAGAGAGGTAGAGAGAGGTAGAGAGAGATACAGAGAGGGAGAGAGAGAGAGAGACAAAGAGAGAGAGAGAGAGAGAGGGAGAGAGAAAGAGAGGACCCAAAGTTATAAACATTAGCAGCTCAAGGCGTGTTATTATAGTGTTAATGCGGGCTGGGTAATGCTAACATATTTTTCCACCTGTGTGTGTGTGTGTGTGTGTGTGTGTGCGTGCGTGCGTGCGTGCGTGCGCGTGAGCGTACCTTGCAGGCACAGGGTGATGTGCATGGGTCGGCATTGGTGCTGCCCGCCACACTGCAGTTACAGCGCTGACATGACGGGTAGTCCTTGTAACCAAAGGCACACCTAGAAATGCATAGGGAACACTCTAATAACAGGCACACTCCTTGATTTGTGTCTGGGATGACAAAGAATACGGTGTTATTATTGGTTAAAGTGCATGCCCCTGTACTCTGTACTCTGTATTCATCCCTCTGCAGAACACACAGCCCAGTCCTCTACCCCCCCCCCCCCCCCGGCAAGCGCAGACCGTTTGAAATGCCATTTGCTTTTAAATATTAACAGTGAGCTGAAGCAGAAACCTACTGTATAATGCAATCAAGAACGTACATTTTAATTAATAATTTTTGCCACAAGGAGGTCACGGCGAACAAAGACTTCTGAAATGTTTTAATGTTTCGTCCAATCACACAAGGGTGTGGCACGTGTGGCAAGGGTTCAGTCAAGGGTTGTGCAAGTTTTGCTGAAAGTAGTTCACCCTATAAGAGGGATATGGTGATTGACCGTGAAATAATTCACACTAAATACTTCATAGAGTATAAAAAGAATGTGCAAATTGTGATGTTGTGAAGTGAAGAATGGTGTTCATTTTGCAAACTGATTTTTGATTCACTGCCTGGTTTTACAGGCATACAGGACGTTTTAACTGCCCCAAATTTATAGAGCTTAGGATGAGAAGAGGTTAAGGAAACAGCGACAATTAAGATTTCAAATTCAAAATAAAATTCAAAATAAACTTTGACAATTGCAATATGGTGTTTGTAAGGACTGGAAACACAGTGACCAAAAAGATGTCAACGTCAACAGCAACTTTCTTGCAATTTTCAAATGCTAATCGGAATAGACAACAGCTGAAAGGCTTTGCTCACCTGTCAGATAGTGTTTTAGTCCCCCTCAATCGTGAATGCGCGTGTGTGTGTGTGTGTGTGTGTGTGTGTGTGTGTGTGTGTGCTTAGGTATCTCACCTGTCACATCGTGGACCCCCGAAACCCTCTTTACATCGGCATGACCCTGCTGGCTGAGCTGTCAATCAATAGACACACACAAGCACAATGGAGAAAAAGTTTTGAAATAGATAGTAGTAGGCAGTCCCTTTATAGAAAGCATTATAGGTAAAGGAGTGAGGTTGGCAAATACAAATGGCCTTAATATTAATAGAGGATTTTAACTGACGTTTCTAAGTGGTTGAATGCGGCTAAACCCTAGCTCCTTAAGGAAGGGAGAAAGATTGAACTGGTGAAATGTTTATGGATTATTGAATTATGATGAAATATCACATCAAAGCCAGATTGAGCTGTTGCATGCTGAACATGCAACAGCTCAATCTGCACACGCACACACACACACACACACACACACACACACAGACAAACACGTGTGTGTGTGTGTGTGTGTGTGTGTGTGCGCGTGTGGGAGAGTTGGGGGCCTACTCAGAGCTTGAAATGGTTTTAATTGCAAGTCAAACTAAACAACAAGCCACAGCCACACAAACCCCTCGGCAGACCAACACACAGACAGACACAGTGATGGATCTCATACTGGGCGTGGCCTGGCTGGGATCAGCCACACATGCTGAGCTGATGGAACCCAGATGGTCACAGGAGCACGGCTGGCAGGGATCTTCTTCCAAAGGAATCACCTGGAGGGACGGGCAAATATTCCACATATTAGATATTAGATATTCATATTAGCTCTGCAATCACGTTAGCCAACAAGCTAATCCTGAAGAATGTCTTGAGAAACTTAATGCCACAACTGTGGCTGCTTGCAGGTCTTGTAAATCTGTTAAATACGTAGCCTATAATAACTTTTTACTACTATATTACTAGGGTTGCTTAAAAACTGTACGTAGTAAAGATAGCACTACTAAGAAAGCACTAGCAGTACACCGGAAATACGCACACAGACGTAACAATGCTAACAGTCAATGAATATCTACAGTGCCACATACTCAGTGCTGTCGATCTTATAAGCCTGCTTGGTAAGCAACGTACAATGTATCAGACATTCAGCAGTTGTTACGAAGTGCTAATGGATGGAGGCTGAGACTAACAAGCCACAGAAAACTACACAGACTGTTATTTATAATTTATAGAGTAACTAAGCCTTTTGTGTAGATGTGCAGTATAGGTGGCTCTACACAAGAGATTCCAAAAGTAAGCACACACCAATAGTCATTGCCAGATTCAATATAACAAGCAATGCCTCATTGGTACACAGAAAGACAGGTTGAGAGAGAGAGAGAGAGAGAGAGAGAGAGAGAGATAAACCCATGCAGACAAGGGTGATTTACCCCATCAGGTCTGTGGAATCCAGGGATGCAACTCTGACAGTTGATGCCAGCTGTGTTGTCACGGCAACTCACACAGACCCCGCCTCCTCTATATTTCCCTTGGGTGTCCATGCTGAGTGACAGGTTTGACACAGTTTGGTTGAAGTAGCATTCCTCAGATTTACCATGGCAGTTACACTCTGAAAGCACATACACACACACACACACACACAGAGATGTTGGTAATCCTAAACATGTGAGGACCGTTTTATTTCTACTAAACTACTATAAACAAGCAAAAACTAGTCAAGCCTAGTTCAGCCAGCCGCAGGCATGAGCCAAAACCACGATAGGTCAATTCATAGCTTAGCATGGAAGGTTCCTTCGTGAAACTTCATAGAAGTTGGGATCCAGATCCAACGCTATTGGTGCATTACCACCACCTACTGTATAGGTGGAGCATTACCACCACCTACTCTAGAATGCAGCGCCTGCATATTTGACTATTATTATATAACAAGGTCAGTCAGTAAGCAACATTTACTCATAGTGGTCGGTCCCGCTACACACGGTCCGGCAACATGTAAAATAACAGATTAAATGTTTCCATTTTTAAATGTTAAAATGTCTTACGTTCGCAAACGTGTCGAGTGAGAAAGGTACCAGGCATCCAGGGTTGTTGGTGGTGTCCAGGGCAACACTGGTCACAGCTCTCCCCACATGTGTTGTGTTCACACTCACAACTAAACTTCTACATACACACACACACGCACACACACACGCGCACACACGCGCACACACACACACACAAATCCACAGTAATCAGTAATACATGAAGTCACCAATTACAAAATGTAGACAACATGTGTTGGACATTAACAACTATTGCAGATAACTCCAGTGAGTTATATTATATTATATTATATATTAAAAGGCCTTTCCCTTTCTGTTTAGTGCCATATACTGTATAATTGTCACGGCTTAATGGCCCTGCCATGCTTCCTGGGGTTTCCCTTCACTCTTTTGCTTGTCTTGTCATTACACACACCTGGTGCCCATTCCCCTAATTAGCTTTATTATATGTAGCCCTCTGTTTCTCCCTGTCTTGGTCGGTTATTGTTTGCTGTACTGGTGAGTGTTTTGGGTTTTTGATTAAAATCTACATTGTTATCGCCAACCTGCGTTTGGTTTCTGCCACCCCCCTCTAACCGTGACAGAATAACCGACCCACAAGAGACCAGCAGGTTGCTTTCTTTTTTGTATTTTTGTTGTATTGAGGAGTGTTTGTAGCCATGGTCACCCTAGGCGGAAGCACCTGGCCATGCATGGAAGCAGAGACGCCCGAGGAAGAAGACCACCGGCTCAACGCCTATTTCGGCTACGCACACCCGATGCAGCAACCAGGAGGGGTGTACATGAGTACCGTAGACTGGTTCTCCGACCCCCTCTCTGACTTTTCTGACGACTCTGACGAGGAGTTTCACTGTGCCCCGGAGGACATCCTAATATGGGACCCCTCGCTGTTAAAGCTAGTCCCGGCGTTTCCCAAGGCAGGCGGGGAACAAAGCTCCCCACCACGTGGTCTGCAGCCCGCTTCCGCTCCTGGTCCAGCTCTACCCCTGAGGCCTCCCCAAGTAACTTTTGGGGGGGGGGCTAAGGGGGTGTCCGAGGACTGTCTCAGAGCACCCCAAGGGGGGGTCTCAGAGCGCAGGACCGGGGTTGCTTTTAGAGCCAGCGTCCCCTGCCAGCCGTGAGGTGGAGCAACAGCAGCCAGCGCCCCCTGCCAGGCGCGAGGTGGAACAGCAGCGTCCTGTGCCAGCACCTAGGCGCAAGGTGGGCCCGCCTGCACAGCAGCTGATGCTTCCTGCCAGCCCTGGGAAGGAGCTTCCGGTACAGTCTGCTGCCATGGAGACCGAGGACTGGCCTCCGCCCCCGGAGCCTGTGGACTGGCTGGAGCCCATGGACTGGGTCCTGCCTCCGCCTCTCCTTCCAGAGTCGGCCCCGCCTTCCCCAGAGTCGGCCCCGCCTCTGCCTCTTACCGAGGACTGGCCTCCGCCCCAGGAGCCTGTGGAAGGGCTGGAGCCCAAGGACAAGGTCCTGCCTCTGCCTCCTATCCCAGAGTCGGCCCCGCCTCTGCCTCTCCCCGAGGACTGGCTGGAGCCCCATGACTGGGTCCTGCCTCTTCTCCCAGTGTCGGCTCTGCCTCTCCCAGAGTCAGACTCGACCCCGCCTCCAGAGTCAAATCCACCCCCTCTGGAGGTACCGGCAGCTCCGCCCCCCCTGGACCGTTCCGGCGGCCCCGCCCCCTCTGGAGGTACCAGCGGCTCCGCCCCATCTGGAGGTTTTGACGGTTCCGCCCCCTTCAGCCGATCATAGCTGGTGGGGGAGGGGTTGGCTTTCCCCCCCTCCCTCCCTCAGGTTGGGTGGTGGCTCCATCTGGTAGCCGGGGCTTTGGGGGGGGGGTACTGTCACGGCTTAATGGTCCTGCCATGCTTCCTGGGGTTTCAAAGCAGACAAACAACTCAAAACATGACTCTGGTTAAAGGGACTCTTCAATATGTGTCCAGAATTATTCTTGTGGGAACCTCCGGCGCTGAGAAATTCATCCAACACAAAGTGCCATTATCTGCAAATCCTCAAATGTCCACTTGAGGCTGGCTCCAAAAACGAGTCAGTCCCCATAGACTCCCATGTTAAAATGTCCAGCTTTACAGTAGGTAGGGCTGGGCGGTATTAGCAAATATTGATATCACGGTATTTTTTTAAGACCGTTTCACGGTATATTACGGAATGTTACATTTTTTCCCCCTCTCGCTTCATGCATTTTTTTCCCTTCTATCTTCATGTCTTTATACCTTTATAGGTTTATTGCTTATTCTAATTTCAGGATTTAATATCAAAACATTTACATTTCAACATATGAAGGTTGGCTCCACACAGTATGACACATAGAATCAGAATGCAGTTGCATTATGGGCAATGCAGCCAAAAGACAATACATTGCGCTGTTTTAGTGTTATCCACTGTTTAGGCTTTACGCTTATCACCTCACCAACTGTAATTGAATACCAATTGGAACAGCAATAACGTTTGCGATTACATTTATTAATTCAAGGCTAGTACTCTAAGAGGCATTTTCTTGAGACACTGATAAGATGGGAAAAGCCAGCGGTGGAGCCATATTACGAACGAGAGTCCAGAGCAGTTACGGTAAACACTGAGAACTATATACGGAGGATGACTTTTTAAATACAAGAGTTATAGGCAAAGTCAGGTAGAGCAAAGATGGCGACAGCCAGATCCAGCACACCTTGAAATTCAAACCCGTGCTTGAGCTTGAGCTTCATAACACATAAGTGATATCACAGAGGGTTTGTCTATTAAAAAGTATATGGATGCAAAAACAACAGTTGCCTTCTAACACTGACAGCACATGCTCATCTCACTCATGGATGAGTGATTGACACATTCCCTACACCTCCTCTTGCACCCATTTACTCCGTTTCATAAGCTAATGCCTTGCTTGACCCATGAGCCCCACAGGGATGGGAACCACTAACCCTGGTTTGCAGACAGCCAATGAGCTTCACTCATACGAGCACAGAATGCAGACCATAAGACATGTATAACATTCACGGATTATAGCAACATCTAACAAGATGCCTAAATAATCACTGAAGGTTTGCCGGCCGGTCTGTCCATCTGTATGACTCACTAATTCAGCCAAAGCAACATTTGGCATCCGAAAAAGGCTTACGTAGTGAGCGTGCATGTGTGTGTGTGTGTGTGTGTGTGTGTGTGGAGGGGGGGGATGGTCACAGAGAAACACTCAATGGGTACAAGCTGTACATTTGGAAGTAACGACTGAGATGGTGTGCACGTGTGTTCATGTGTGTGCACGTGTGTGTTCATGCGTGTGCACGTGTGTCAGATGAGGAATGGCTTGTCACTGAGCGTGTGTGTGTGTGTGTGCGTGCGTGTGTGTGTGTGTGTGTGTGTGTGCAATGCTGTGACACATCGCCTACAACTCATTAAAGTTTCACTGTGATCAGACTGCTAGGGAGCTGTCAAATGCACACACACACACACACACACACACACACACACACACACTCACACGTCGTTACATGCAACTCTCCACATCTCTGAGCTTTCACCCCCGTTTGCTCTCCCTCGTCTAACACACACACACACACGCACACGCACACAGACTCCAACAGGCTTCCACAATTATGAGCCTATTAGGAGACGTGTGACTAGTTTGTGTGTTTATGTTCTGCAGGCTTATTCATTAATGTCAGTTACAGTCAGCCCACACAGACAACATACTGTACGCACACAGCACTATACAGCACATAACTATATAGAGCTATATAGCTATCCTTAACTCATTAGATACAATAAAGATGCTAACATGTTTGTTTAAACAACTGTTTTATGTATAAATGGTAACTTAGTTCAATTCTCAGTCCTCAACACCTTTCATTACCACCTCCCACAACTGTTTATATAGCCATTTCTACTATACTATTATATACGGTTTGCACTGTTTTTGTGGCCTTTAGTAATTTGGAAACACAGTATAAATCATAAAGGTATCAGTGTACATATATCTGAAATAGTATGTAATCTCTACTAGAAACACTCCTGATAGATCCTGACATGTTGTTTTAGCAATAATTGTGATGATATGTTAATAGGTAAAGTAACCAGGGATACAATGATATATTGGCCGAACATCGATATCGGACTAAATCTGTCTTGTTGACAAGCAGTCAGTCGCCTTGATGGCATGTTGCTGCACTATTCTAAATGTTCAGAATGTTGTGTATGGTCTGTTCAGCTATTGACTAATGCACTTACTCTAAGTCGCTTTGGATAAAAGCGTCCATTACATGCTCTGAATGTAAATGTAAGTTCATGAGAAAAATACGTATTTTCCTCTCAATAAATTACTTTGCATTGAGTATATTTCTATGTGCATGTATCCCTTTAATAAAATAACCATGTGTTACACAATTGTATGCAGAACACATCAACCACTGAAGTGGATGGACTACAGCAGCAGAAAATAGTTCAACTATGGGTTAGGGATGGGCATGGGTAGTAGAATATTTGATTACCCATTCGGGATTGTCAGTATTCTAATATTAAAATCGCCATTCTGGTCTTCATGTACATTGCATCAATGAACATGATGTATGAAGTATAGCATTGAGGGAATCAAACATTGTTATGCCTAGGTTAGGTCTACCTTACGATCTCAACTAAAACATAACTAAATAAAACAAAACCAATCCCTGAGCTTCTTTCCATTCCATTCCATAACAGTTTTTCAGTACCAGTTAGAGGTTAACCGTAGGTAATGTCAATCATTTCCATATGAGATGTGCTTGTGAAGCCTGATTAAGGGCTGTAGCCTATTAATGTGTAACTTGACTTCATAAGTTATAGTACAACATAATAGATGCTACCTCTCCATTCTCCAGTGGGTGGATCTTGGAATAGAAGGATGTGCAGATGACCTCATCGTCTCGGGTGTAGGATGGGGGTCCTCTGCGTGGGACGATGTTGAAGCGGGTCAGGCATTCGGTGTCCGTTATGGCGTAGTATTGCCAAGGTTCATAAGTGATGCCGTCCATCGATCGCTCCAATATCCAGTTACCTGGAGGATGCAAGTGAGTTATGAATCTGTTCATCTGTACTGGAAATGCAAATACGTTCCACGTAAAATGTGCATAAGGAAAGGTCCATCATTGAGAGAATATTCTGTCCTCAGTTGGATTTGACGACTTTCTCATCAAGATGTGTCAATACTTTGGTTTGAAAGAAAATATTTTGTGAATTTAATGCTATATATATTCAAAAATATCTAACTTTAATTTAAAAGTGAGCAAATAAAAGGTTTGGGTAGAGCTCAACAAAAATGTCAGGGAAACATATTGTCAACATAATATTCATAAAAAATGTCCAAACACACCATACTTTAAGCTATGTATGATGTGTTTGCTTGTGTTTTGCCTAAAAATAGGCTGTTTTCCATATATGCCTGAGACATTTTTGAAGATGCAACATGTATATGCAACAGCAGTCGATAGGGCCTGGAGTGGAACATAGTTACTATGTGATGCTAAATCTGTACCAAGCACGGAGCTTACCTGGACGCGGTGAGTTGGCTGCCTTTATGATCACATAGGCTATCTGAAAGACCTAGGCACAACAGAGGAAGAAAAGAACAGCTTATGTACACTTTGCTTTGCCTTGAGTATACTGGTCCCGTGTTTTTTGACATTTGTGATGTTATGCTCCCATCTGTACTGAACAAACTGTACAGTAACCTAAAACTGGCGGTCCATCTCCTTCCCCTTTCTTTCATGCTGTTTTATGTTTCTTTACTGGATGTGGGAAACAAGTATCACATTGCAGCAATTTGCATGAGAGAGAGGGGGAGAGAGAGAGGGGGAGAGAGAGAGAGAGAGAGGGAGAGAGAGAGAAAGAGAGAGGGAGAGAGAAAACATTTTAGTGTAACCTTATCGTAGTCATTCAGATCTCTTACAAAGGCTCACTGTTAACAGTATTCACACACAGGATATGTGCGTGTGCATGTGTAACGGCGGCCAGCTGGTACAGTAGCTGCGAGCAAAGTAAAACCTCACTCTCCGACACCTCATGGACACTCTGGAGACGCATGCTAGAGCCCTAGGGTTTTAGCATGTCTTGCTAAAGTGTCTGCTCTCTGATCCGTGGGAGCGGGGTTCTCGTCCCGAGTGGGACGGGCTCCGTCACACATTTGTTTAGATCCCAGCAGGTGCTTCGGCACAGCAAGGCACCCTCCAGTAGACAAACACAGCTAAATAAGTCAATCTGTGTGTGCTTGTGGTTTAGCGGTATATCAGGTTTCTGTATGTCACATCCTATGTTTTGATCACCTTTGGATGAGAGGTGAAGAGAGCTATTTGCCTCAAAGACTCAACACAGCACCATCAAATAAACAACTAATGAATGTGCCCTAAAACATGAGTATGTTGGTGGTATCAAGTCACTAGCAGATATCTGCTGTTGGTGAACGTGTCTTTAAACAGACATCATGTGAAAAAACAAATATGACCATGCAGGGAAGAAAGTACAATTAAAACTCTTGGACCAGTATACAGTGATTTCTCACTGTTTCACTGCATCTCAGTGTGGAATCACTCCACATGCCATCTTAGGTGTATATACTACAAGATGTCATCAAGATACATCAGGAAATGTTGTTTGGCAATAGTTTTGAAGCAAACCCAGCCAAATAAGCACTTAAAATTTTTTGAAATAGGAGTACCCTTTTAATCCATTTAAGATCTACGGTATATCCCATATGGTTATGTTGTCCACCAGCTATTAATTGGCTGTGAAGAACCCATTTAGTCTCAGTGTGATTCTGACACATAACGCAACAGTGGTTCAACTGAACAGCTGGTGTTTATAGTCCACTAACATGCAAGTGCGTTCAAATCTGTCTGGCCTTATAAAGCGCACCCAAACTGATTCAGACTCAGCCAATTAAACCTGGGTTCACTCACTCAAACGCACACATCGAAGGCCAAGTCCTGCAGCTTCGTAAGGTTGTGGGAGGCCATCTTATGTCATCAGGAGAATATATTTGTGTGTGCTGCTACACTACTCTCATGATAGGGACACTGAGAAACATCTAAACAGAACAATATTTGAACAGACAGACGGAAAAGGATATAGACAGACAGAAAATCAAACAAACATGCATATCCTACATGGAGGCACCCAGACTGTCATACCGTCAGAGGGAAATGTATTAAACAGGACTGGTATCCCAGACTTGTTGTCTTTCCTTGTCACTTCAAATGAAAGTGGTGTGGTGTCTCACAGGGCTATTAAACGGGCTTTTGGCAGTTCTGAATACTTTGAAATGCAAAACGGCGTTGTTGTTGTGAGCGGTGTTCGCTACTTTGTTTATGTTCCTATTTACGAAGCCAGGGCTGTGTAGATTCTTTTTTCAGCGTGCACATAAAGAACAGTAATCTAGTAACAGTCAGTAGTGTAATGAGATATTTGGTGAATTTGACAAAAAGTGTATTATCTTACAATTAGCCTACAGTAGCTGACTATACCTTTAAATTAGGAATTCTACTGCGTGACCAAACACAAATTGCTCAGATACTGTATGTATAGTATGTAAGTATGTTACACATTTGCCGTGGTAATACTGACATAGTAGGCCTACAATAGCCTGGATAGTCGTGCAGAAGGCTGTAGCTAATGCAGCACTTTATGAATGCCGCTGTTCTTGCATTGCAACTGCTTTAGTTCACATTTCAGCCATACCAGCATTTTAGATGGAATGTAACGTATGTGAGAAATTGAGGAAACGGATAAAAAGGTTTTTCCACCCCTGTTCCTGTTCACACATTACCTGATGCAGGAACGGTCCCTGTAAAATGCAGGGTTATACAGCATGTGTGAAAAGGGCTTAAAGTACCCTAACCCTGCATTCACACAGACAACAAGAGAGACAAATCAACCAACTGCCATTCATTTTCAATCAGAGTTGGTCGATTTACAGCAACAAGTAGCAACTAGCAAGTCAACTAGGCGGGGCAAACATAAACAATGTCTGTTTTATGAGCCAAACCAGCACAGTATCACAAGTTTTTGTCACATGTACACAAATTGCTTATTAGAAAATTGTGACATGCACACGTAAAAG
>JAODUK010057329.1:2512-18220 GCA_027564635.1 Typhlichthys eigenmanni
ATTTACAGGGACAGTGCACATTCATAAAGAATGTCGGCCATTTTATTTATGCGGTTTACATTTACAGGGACAGTGCATATTCATAAAGAATGTCGGACATTTTATTTATGCGGTTTACATTTACAGGGACAGTGCACATTCATAAAGAATGTCGGCCATTTTATTTATGCGGTTTACATTTACAGGGACAGTGCACATTCATAAAGAAAGTCGGCCATTTTATTTATGTGGTTTACATTTACAGGGACAGGCAATATTCATAAACACTTCTGTTAAATTAGCCAGCTTAGCCATATAAGCAAATTTTCAACTGTAGTTCCTGTGCAGGTGTAAACTAAACTCACGGAAATATGATAAAATATGTTAAAGGTATAGTCAGCGATTGTAAGATACACTTTTGGTGAAATTCACCAAATATCTCCTCACGGTTCTGTGTGCATGCTGGGAAAACAATCAGTTTTTTTTTGGAGCTTTACTATTTACTATACGTTTAAAACTGCTACAACAATACTGGACTCGATACATAGACCTACACACATGCCATGTATACAGTATATAGCTTTACACACACACACACACACACACACACACACACTCACGTGTGTAAAGCTGTATTATTTTGCTGACACTTGTGCCCCTTATTAGATTGTATAACTTGAGATGAACATGTCCAGTGTTTCGTGACAGACACACCAAGAACATGCCACTGCATTGCCTTAATTTTGCAACACTGTTGTTTATAGACATAATTTATTTATTTGTCTGTATTGGTGCCGTTTGTCTTCATATTTTTTGCTAATCTTACTTTTGATGTTGATCAAATTTGATTAAGGATAGCGCAACAGATGTGTAATGGATCATTCTGTCCATTCCCATCTTTTCTGCTCATGTTGATTGGCTATGAAATAAAAAATAAAACATTAAAAACTAAAAATACTCTTTGCGTATACGGAGGGAGCTACATATATCCATGTGACGTGTGTTATTAGTCTAGCACTCTCTCCCTGTTTATATTCATCATTTCCCTCTTCGTCCATACTCTGGTCAATCAGCAGGGGGAGCCCCAGGCCACGCCACTGGATGCCCCGGCTTCGGAACCGACTCTCCCCGTCCGCCGAGAGCCCCCGCTGGCCCCCTCCCCCCGCAAAGGTCCTGGTCCACAGGACCGCACAGGGAAAGCACAGTCGGTCACCGACGGTAGGTCTGATCCCACACTGACTGGTGTGCTGCACTGTAAAGACAGCTCCATCTACAGGACGCATTTGGAAATGCAGCCTGTATGAAACCTGTTTTTCTGTAACGAATTAAAGAAAATAGCCTGAAGCCAGGCAAGCAACATATTTGACTATTTTGTGTCCTATCTGTGAATTGTGTCTTTTAAAGGCAGGGTTAGTGATTCTTGAGAACGCATGCTAACTTCAAGCCAAAGGACATATTTGGAGCTTACAATTAGCTTGCAATAGCTGACTTTTGTCGTGATCTAAATTAGCCGGCAGGAATGAAGACACCCACAAGTAGACTTCTAATAATATAACTTGTATTAACAAAATGCAAAGATTAATCCAAAGTTATAAGTTGTCACGTGCCGTGGTCTGAAAGACAACCTCAAAGCAACGCAAGGCCCGTGAGACTGCAAATCAGAGCCGGTAATACCTCGTCCTGCTCCTTATATATCCTATACCTTTGGCTTCCGTTAACACCTTGTCTGATATAATTGTATACATCGCCCTCTATTGGCCAGGAGGTGAGTAGTAATATCATCGTATTCGTAAATATACAAGTGGGGTGTGTTTTGTATATGTACAAAATTAAAGAATGAAAATGAAGAACAGATAATAAAAGCATAACAAATAAAGTAACATTTTATACTCTCACACTATATACCTTTAATCATACATATTATGTGTTCATATGCATAGTATGCATATCACTTGGTAGGTGCCGCTCTCCTACGAATGTAATGTTTTTTTCATCCACCCAAACTTTGTGTGTATTTGATCCTCTAGAGACACTTCCTAAACCCCGCCCACGCATGAAGCCCCTTCCACAACGCAGAGCCGTGTCGGTTCATGAAGATGCTTTTGCCATGACACAAGGTGAGGCCGGTGTGAGCAACAGACCAGGTGCCTCATTTATAAAACTGTGGGTATTATTCACGGGAAAATGTTGAGTACGAACAAAACACAGAAAGTGCGTGCACACAAACATATTCGGATTTATAATCAGAGTTATAATCCCATGCCAGGTTTCCTTTTTTAATCACAATCTACTCTATATATAGCGCACGTGAATGAGCATCTTGTCCCATCCAATGCATGCCCACAAGCGCCTATAAATGGTCACTGAAACGCCCAGAATTAATATTTATTAATGAATTTAATGAAGGCAAATCCCAACAAGTCCCAAAACAGTATTTTCACCCAAATGTGAAATTGAAGTTCTTGTATGGGAGGTTAGACAAAGACTAAATTGTTTGGTTGATATACTGTGGGCATTACCAATGCCAATAAGCACAGACGTCACTAATGATTTGTGGTTAGGGGGGAATTCATTAGGACATTATAAACTTTTGGTCAAGTTTGTGAGACACTGATCTAATATGATTCTCTTCCCATACCGCCACCAGCATAACGCACGAAGATGGCTAGAAATTGGCATACACATTCATATGTGCGTACGCATCGTTTATAAATGAGGCTCCACTGGGATTCGATTGCAATAGAGACAATTTCCCCTGGATGTTAATAAACACTTTGCATAGTCTTTACTTACCTTTAAAGTCTGGGACACAGCACTGGTAAAATGCGTCAAGACGACCCACCCACTTGGCTGGATAGCTATTACTTGATTAACATGCATGACGACGACCAACTAACATATCAGACGTTTCTGTAAACCTATACTGAGGAATTTGTTGAGAAACTAAGTGACACTGGTGAGGGTGTTTAGCAGGTCTTGCCAATCTGTTAAATAAGTAGGCTATGGCTTTAAAGAAACTAAAATACTGTGAACTGTGAAAATACCCCGCTATGGCTCATAGAAGGGCAGTGTGCATGTGCGGTAAGGTAGGCTGACTGTTAGCTAGCTTCCCTGCTATAGCCATTAATACATTTTAAAGTGCAACTGCACCCCGGCTCTGAGCCTGACTCCACCCATTGCACAATGCAGGTTTACACTTTAACGGTATGCATCTCATCGTAACTCTCTCTCGATCTCACTCAGAGCTAAAAGCAGTGTTGCATAGATCGCCCATCTGTCACCGCGGCAACAGAAGGGACCTGCCCACCTGCACTGAAGACATATCCAGAGGGGAGGGCCCAGGTAAAACAGAATAAGGAGAACGTGACCGTTTATTTACACAGCTCTTAATCACAGTAGTCTCAAGCGGCTGTACAAGCCCAAATGTCACATAGAAACAACCTGCGCCTCCCACAGGGCGAGGATAAACTCCCCAAAAACCCCATGGTTTAATAAAACACAAAATGTTCCAGTCCGACTGCTAGGATGGTAGATTGAAGGCATGTCCAGTCTGTCTATTATCTTCTTCAACTGAAGCCGGCATCTTCTCCTCCCGGCAGGTGAACACGGGCGAAGGGGCGACCAGGCCCGCAAACGAGAGGAGGATGAGAAGGAGGAGGAGGAGGACAGGAAACAACGGATGGGGGTAGAAGCAGAGCGAGGGAGGACCGAGGAGGAGGAGGAGATGCCGGCCAGCGGAACTCTTTCTCCTCCTCCGCCTCCTCCCGTAGACACGAAAGCCCCCGGAGACAAACCTCCACCCCCTCCGGCCCCCGTGAGCCTCGCCGTCACCATGGAAACCACCGGCGCAGCACGTGGCACCTCTCCAGGCGTGGCGGCGTGCACGAGCCCGGAGGAGCCCCGGGTGGCGCCGTGCACCTGCAGGGCTGCAGTCAGCGTAGATCAGAACAGCACACAGGAGAGACAGGGGGGCGTGGTCTGCGACCAGCACACGGCACAGACTGATCCTCCACACCAAAGAACTGAGTCTCCTCCCCTCCTCTCCGAATAAATAACACGAGGAAAAGAGTATTGAGTTGTTAAAAGAAAAGTAATAATAGCCGTAACAAGTCATCTAGTCTTATATTTCAAAGATACCATTTTATTTTTCTTAAAAGATTTTTTGTCTTGTGAAGTCATTGGAATTATTACATTCCGTTTCAATCCAGTGCAGTTTTAACCGTTTCAAGATTTATAAAATAAAATATTTAAAAAGTATTTTAAGATTTACACTTTATTCCAGAGAATTACACTTTATTCTAGAAACATGTTAATTTGTGGTGGAATCGATCCAAACAATTAACAGCAATCACACTATTTTAAGACTCGATACTAGGTTAAATGACTTGTTAAGTGCATTATGTTTTGCAGTTTAGCAAGCCGATGAGGACGGATCAGTGGCGTCGCTGCAGTGAGAAACTGGGATGTTTTACAACCAGTTTTGGCTTCCTGTGTTAAGAGTTCTTCTTCTTTCTCCTCGGAGGAGTGAGTTTATTTTCTAATGTCATGTTTGTCTTTGCCTTGCACGCCAGCTGGAAATATGTACAGAACACATTTAAGGGAACAAAATGCAACAAATTATGAAATGTTTATAGTTAAAAATGCAACTGTAAAACCCACACATCCTTGTTAATATTAAAAAGAAAAAGTTGATTAAATTGTATCAACTGCTTTCTTGTGTTTGTCAGATCTGTAAAGTCATCAGGGAAAGGGAGAAAGAGAGGGAATTTTCCAACTATACCAGTGCACGCTACGGTAGCTGACTGTCCTGCCTCTAAATATCTTAATCCAATCAGCGTCCATTGTTCCGTGGAGTACGTATAGCCAGGCTCCAGCCCCTTTTTGGGCTATTTCAATATGGCTGAAAATCGTCCTTACCACTCTCAGACGTTTCGCTTTAACATATTTTTTCCAAAAATGCAGGCTCTGCAATGCATTCTCTATGGCTTCCGGGAGTTCTTGCACTAACGTGTTTAAGTCATAAAAAATGTCCGTAGGTATCTGATAAAGTCGTGTATGTTTTATAAGTAAATTTATACACATTATAGTGCCAACATTAGAAACATTTACATAGAACAGTATAAGATATTACTTCAGTGTCATCTTATACCACAACACACACATTCTGAATTATTTTACAGTTTAAAATCATCGGAATACACAAACGAAAGCTCATGCCAACAATGTGTGTCGGTACTGTTGTCTTGGAATGAAATGCAGGTGCAAGAACAGATCCTATTTTGAACTACATTACATACTGGGTGCTCATTTGAGAACCAGCATGTTTCCTGCACAGGCACAGTGAGAGACAGTACTTCATGCTAGTTAATGTAGGTCAGAAAGTGCAGACTAAATTATGTGGTAGACACAATTTGAGAATATGAAAAAAACTCTTCAGTTCAACACTGCTTAAATCAACACACAGAACTAGATGAATAGTGTTTATTGCAGCAAAATATTAATTGTTACTCCATCGTAGTAGTATTGTAGTAAATTCAATCATACAAATGTTTGAAATGTATAAACAGGGCCAGATCAAGCAAACATGTTGTAATTATTAAAGCAATATCTTGAAAACAATATATTTTTTACATTTCTCATACCAAAATTAGCAATTGAATACAATTAGTTGGCAAAAGCTGAAAAGGAAATGTTTATAAATGAAAAGCTATTGTAACATGAAACAGGCTCATCTCATTCCTACCAAGCAGGTGGACTGTCTGTAACTACCTTTAATACATTGTAAATGCAATCACGTGAATATGTCCGTGTCTATATCTGATATAACACGAAGTGGCAGTTATGTGCTCATTGCATTTCCTAATTGCAATTCATAACCATCCTGGGTGGCCATATTGTATTCACAGTATAACCAATACTAACTGTCACAGGTGGTTGTCACCTGTTCAAACCCGAGAGCCAAAGATAAACATCTATACTTGTTTCTTGTTGGCCTGTCGACATCTGCCATGCCTCCTTCCACATAAGTGGTTGTCCCTGCTCACAACAAACTAGGAGTTAGATTAAATAAGTATTTTGCTCAGAGTAAGACCACCAATTCCTAATGAAGTGGGTCAATATTATAAAATAAATCAATAACAGCCAATTTGTTATGGCATACATTGCGACAAATTAATGAATATACAACTTGCTCTGATACAACTTGTTGTATTCCATGGCTGGTTCATGAAGCATTATCAAAATAAAACTGGTTGTCTCCCTCTCATTAAGCAAAAACAAAATGATCACATCATACCAAGATAAATATATATGTACACCTCTGGTTTAACCACTTGAGAGATGGATATACTGTAGCTAAGAATTTGTAAAATATGTAGACTCTTTGGTTTTTAAGGGTCAGGAAATGTGTAAGGTAGCTCAAAGTGGAATACATGTTGCTGTCCAGCAATCATCATTTTATGCTCTTTGCATTTTGTTTGTCCAGTCGACAATCCCATCACAACATACTGCCAATATGCCAAGATAAAGAACAGCAGACAAGCCTTGATTGACTTGGGCCTGTATGAAGACATATATAGTCTATTTTTAGACTTGATTATGTTAACATCCTGATTGCACCCAGCCAGGTCAGGTCTGGCCAGACCACAAGCTTCTGGAAAACCACTCAAATCTGATTTCCAGCTAAACTGAAAATGTTTTGAAATTATTTTTAAAAAATAATTCAGTTTCAAAAAATTAACATGAAGAAATTCACCGAAACACCCAAACTCATTTTTCTTAGTAAATATTAAGTCAGATAAAGATATCTAACACATGTAACTGGACAGGTCTAACAATAAAAATGAAAAAACACTCTTATTAAAATAATAAATAGATCAATTCATATTTACTCATAACCTTCCATTATCTGTGGACACAACCCAATTAAATATCTCTTTCACTCACGCACACACAAACACACACACTAAAGCAACTCAAAAATAATCTTGTTGGAATGTTTGCATTTCAGCATCCCACAAATATTGCAAAAAACTTATACAAATAAAGTGGCCAAGAGAAAACTAACAAATTAAGACAAAATAAGGATTTGGTCATGACAAAGAGGTCATTTCAACATCACCCAGAGGAAAGCTCCATTCACCCTCAAAAAGTATAACATATACATACAGCTTAATGCACTACCACAAAATACATATTTACTGTATTTTAACTGTTTTACATTCTTTACATACTTTCAGTGTAGCTGGAATGGGATTTCATGAAAAGAATGCTGGCAACTATATGCTCAAATGTATCTAGATACCTAACACTGTCCACAGATATATCTGCACGCAATAGTGGTCTGGACATAAGGCAAGTCTTAAACACAATTCATAGATCCCTAAATAAATCAACTTTACGGAACCTCATTTCATCAGGTTTTGTCCCAGATGTGTACACCGTGTGGGACATGCTTTTTGTTAATATGACCGATGCTCACACTGCAGTTTAAACATGCCATGTTGTCAGCGCCCTTTGAAACCCATATCTGATCAAAATCAGATGCAGAATGTCTCGGGGTGTGGGTGAGGTTGTGACTCGCTAGCAATTCATCTTAAAATAAAAACCATGTTAGTGTAAAAGTGATTAAGTTAAATGACAGACACAAGAAGTGAGATTAAGGACCACAATGAGACCGGCTGTACAAAAGAGAAAGACGGAGAACCCTGAAGATAAAATAGACCACTTTGGAAAATAATCTGCTTAGAAAATATAAATTAAGGCCTCCATGAAAACAGACAAAATCTTGCATATGTGCGCATGTTTGTCTGTCTGTCTGTCTGTCCTTCCATTCATTGCATGTAGGCTTCTTACATCAATGTCACTGACAGAACACCTTTATAAAAAGAAAAGGACATCAAGAGTATAAAAGAAAGACAGACATGTAGAGACAAAGAGAGAGGAGAAAGAAAATAAAAGAAGCCTTTCACTGGATGTCCTGCTGTGATAATCTGTCCCGCCTAGAAGTGCAGCGTTATGCCGTGCTGGGACGAGCATCACAACCTGGTCCCTGCCGCGTTGGCATGGCAGCGTCCCACATGTTCGCACAGGCGAGAGGATGTAGCCGCCCTCTCGGCGAAATCAATACGGGGTCAGTGTGAGCGCAGCTTTCATTGGAGCTGCTGCTGCTGACAGCACCTGTACTTCACTCCCGCTGCAGGATACATACGTGAAAACTCCTGGCTCATACCGCAGAGAGGAAAATCTTCTGTCATTGTGGTGGGGAAGAGGGGGAGAATGGGGTGGGGGGATTAGGATGCAGCGGTTCAGGCCAGGCAGGCCGCCCCGCTGCTAAAGGGTGGCCAGGACCCTGAGGAAGGAGATGATGAGTATGCAGAAGGACTGTCCCACTCCGAAGATGAGAGCCTCCAAAGGGATCATCTTCTTCCCTGCCGCCTTGTACACACCGGCTATGGCCGCACCTGCACGGAGAAGATGCCATGACGTAAACAAACTGGAACTGGAACTGGAAACTGTGAATTAAAAGGAAGGGTCATTCACGAGAACGCTTGCTAACTTTCCGGCTTAAATCAAAACAATATCCCTCCCTCCCACATCGAAGCGCATTGCGAAGCAAAGCGTAGACCTAGAAGATTTTAGGCAACATGGTGGCCCAGTGGATAGCACTGTGGCCTCACAGCAAGAAGGTCCCGGGTTCTAACTCATCTAACAAATCAAAGTCCTTACAGGCAAGTCTTGCCACTTGGCAGCCATCTTTGAAATGCCCCAGGCAGTTATTTAGGAAGCCTGTATAGAAATAAATGGGGAGAAAGCCATAACTCCACTTTCAACAGTCACCAGAACATAAAAACTACACGTATACAATCAAGAGTCAAATCTGATTTAATAAACAAACGCTTAAAACGTTTGGTGACTTTGCCCCTAAACTAAGGTTTAAAAAGCTGTTTTCCCCACAGGTTTAACTTTTACTATGCATGCGCAACAGTGCAACCACACAAGTATTTAAACGCCTGATTTCCACCGGGCACATCTCTGTTCTGTCACGTCAGCGATACGTTTTTACTCCGTCATCTGCACTGCATCCTGCCCCACCGGCAGCATGTCAGAAGTGGAGCATCTTGTTGCGTTTTCGCCGAGTTTCCACAGCAACAAACAAAACTTGAAATTATTAGTTCTGTCGGATTGGCAGTTGTTCGCTTTCAGAAACATCACAGAAGCGTCTCTCTCACAAAATACAACTGCCGCCTATTTTTAGCGGAGCCCAGCAGACAGCCGCTCCTGGGACGCTTTTGGCGGTTCACTGAAAGTGACAGAGACGAGCCTGGTGGAAATTGGGGGTTAATGCTTGGCAGTTTCAAAGCAGAAGATCGACTCTTTCCCTCCAATATTGACATGCCATATTTGGCATTTCATAATTCTCCCTCAGAGCTCCATTTTAAATGATACAAGTGACGTGTCTCCTTATGTAATGTCTCTGGTGAAACATACTTGTGAGGACTCCTCCGAACACAGGCCCTATGATGCCCATGAGGAGGATGGCGATGGGCATAAAGCGTGCCACCTTGTGTTGGCGTAGGGTGGCAAGGGCCAAGAGGGCAGCAGGTAGATGGAAGAACAGAGACGAGACCGTGGCCCACAGAAAGACTCCATACCACATCTCTGGAATAAGAGGAGAAGGACAAAAACAAACTTAGCAAGTTGCTTTCGCTGCAGCCAGCTTACACACAATGACTTCATGATTGGAAACTAAATCATAATGTTGTTGTGGGGCAGGATGAAACTGTGTTGACTGTTGCTACAGGTGTGTTTACTCTTTTAAACTTATTTTAGTATCCATTTATTTCTGCAATATTTTTCACAATGTTGTGTCTAACTGCATCTGGCTTGAAGAAACCAAAATGCATTTCCTAAGGAAGACAATAAAACTATATCTACAACATGCTCATTTGTAGGCATTTAAATGTCTGGCTGCTGCAGTACTATTTCAACTGGCCATTCCATAATATTAAACATTAATCCACAAATGAAGACACTAAATTAGCACAAACAAAACATTGACAACAGAACCCTCACTCACTGCCTCTCTAACTTTCCCAAGAGCACATTAATACATATGGTAGGCTTGCATAACCATTAATAAAAACTACACATTAATCTGTTTAGAACAATTACAATTTTAATTTATGTAATATCGGGTGGGACCAAAGACTGCGCAACTCAAACAGCCAACAGAGTCTGTACGGACTAGTAGCTAGCTACAGTAAAAGTATGGACTACTACGGTATATGAATGCCCCTGTAGTCTAAAATGCAGGATATAGGGCATATATATACACACGTTTGTCAATGAGGACTACATAACTAACTATATATTGTTTGAATACCGTACGGTCTATGAATGATATACTTTGTTGTAGGTAGATGGTAAATGGATAACTGTATGCAGCATCAATTACGGCACAGTAGCGTCAAAGCGCCGAAAAACCAAAGCTACTGCCCGTACGTTTTCCACAACACAACCACTTACCGGTAGATAACGCCATTTAAACACTACTCACGACGAACAACGTTTTGTAGTACATTTTAAGTTTCATTTCAGGCACAAAATTAGAGACGTGTCACAGTTGATGAGGCTGGGCCCACCTGAGAATTCCGCGAGAGACGTGTTGTCCGCCTGGCTGCTGCCATATTTCCTCGGCACCAAATTGAGACTGAGGATCTGTTGGACAAAACCTATCTCGTTATACCTGTCCTCCATGTCTTACACACGGATCAGGCACAACGCGCGTCGAAACGTATACAACCATATGGTAATCGATCAGGGAATATTTGAAAACTTGATCAATCTAATACGGATGCTTAGCTGCACGAAGAAGCTAAAATAGCCGCTAACGCGCTAGCTGTCAACACAACTTGGCGTGACGTCACGGCTGTGCCGGAAGAGGGGTAGGCTATAATTATTTTCGCAGGTGTATAAAAATACAGTATAACTTGATACATTCACCACGATTCAGCATCTAGCATACAGGTGCATCTCAGTCAATTAGAATACTGTGGAAAAGTTAAGTAATTTAAATAATGCAATTGACATAGTGAATCTTATCGTGGATTAATGACACATAATGTGAAATAAATAAAGCCTGTAATTATTTTAATCTTGATGATTAGGGTTTACGGTTAATAAAAACTCAAAATTTCAATAGGACACGAGTGAAAAAAATAATTGTATTAACAGACATGTCGGCCTTCTGAAAAGTAGCCTATGTTTCCTGCTGGAAATGAAAACAGCATCTCCATTAAGCTTGTCAGCAGAAGGAAGCACGAAGTGCCCTAAATTTTCCTGGTAGACGGCTGAGTTGACTCTTGACTTGAAACACAGTGGACCAACACCAGAAGATGACATGCCTCCATTCATTACTGTTACTGATTGGAGATCTACACCATGTCGTAGGCTGTATGTACCACATGTGTGGGGGATGCATAATAAAATATTCTACAGGCAATAAAAGTAAATAAAAATAATAATAAATAAACAAATTCACAAATAACGTGAGAGCCATTGTCTTATGTGAATTATTTTGCTAAACCTATAACATTTGATCTTCGCTAATCAGTAACAGTAACCATATGAGAATGGTCCGCCAGCTGTCGCTAGTAGCCCATAGGCTACACTGACACACATTTGTGGAGGTATTCATCACAGTTAAATGTAATAGAAATATAATTAAATACACTAGTATAATTTAATGTGTATTTACGGTAGTTTAATGCACATTCCCAGTAATACTATAAAATAAATAGTTGAATACACAATCTGGGTTTTTGTTTTGGCGTATTCTTAAAATTATTTTTGGACCGAATAGCTTTCCGTACCGTGCTGCAGGAAGTGCGGTGTTACAGGATAAAATAAAAAACAAAGGACCATACACATTGTTAATCGGCTAAAAAGTAACATTATTTGATACATGTAATGTACCGTTTCTAACGCTGTAAAGACAGCCGTAGGAGACATTAGCGCTGATGTGATAGCTTGCTTGCCTTGGACCGTAATCGTTTGAATTGTAGTTTCTTTTTTAAGAGAATACCATGAATTATTCCGACTATGATTCCGATGGCTACTCGTCGAACGAGGATGTAGACTACGTTCCTTCAGGTGAGAATATATCACGTTTCTACTGTAAGATACACGCCAACAATATACTACCTACTGGTTGGATTAATGCGAATTTAACGTAAAACCTACAGCAATAATTTGTCTACTTTACACGTTGTAGACTGATTTCATTTGACATTGATGGTGTAAAGTATGCCTGATTAAAAAGCATATGTCCGTTAAGAACTGATTGATATCGTTAACCTTCTAGCAAAAGCATCGTTTTTTAATGTTTTGACTTGTTTATATTACTGACAGTTCTGTCAAGATTTATTTACAGTAGGCCTTACTTAGGCTATAAACTATTGCACACGATCACATCCACAAAGCGGCCTGTTATTATTCATGTATGTCTATGAATTATACATGTTAAATCAAGTTTCTTCATTCGTGTGGTTCTGTCTTTGCCCCAATTCTCTACATGTTCTGCTCTGCAGATGACAACCTCAGCGAGGATGACCTCAACCAATGCGAGAAGGAAGACCCGTTGGATGAGAGCGATGACGTCCCACGCCCTGACATGGTTCCCAAGCGGCGGCAGCAGCAGAAGAAGAAGGAAAATAACCTTGTTAGGTGAGCTACAAGCTCACTTCACATGACACAAGTTGGACTGTAGTGTGTGCCTGCACGTTTATAGCATACGATTATAGACTTATTGCAAAGTGTAGATTTACAATATACTTTTTGGTAATTTGTCAGATATGCGAGTTAACAGTGTGTGCAAACAAGGATTAAGGAGCAGGTTGAGTAACTAGGGCTGGGCGATATACCGGTATATCGAAATTTCTTCAAAATAGATATAAGATTAGACAATATCGTTTATGTCGATATAGTTATATTATGCCTTTATTCATTACTTTTTTGAGTTGTTTGTCTCTCCCTCCATGCCTGCACTTGGCCTGAGAAGTGGAGTCAGGAGCGAGTGACCACCAGAGAAAGCTCTTTATAGAAAATACCCATATATATGGTGTATCGGTATTCAACCTAAATATATCGGGATATTATTTTTGGTCCATGTCGCCCAGCCCTAAGAGTAGGTAGACATTTGGTCTAGGAGTTGACCACCATAGCCACCTTGCCCTTAGATCTATGATACTAATAAACGAGGTCTGAGTCCGTGTTTATTAGCTTGGATCTACAGTGTAATGCAGCAGACTAGGGTCTCCCCAAGAACGGAAGGTGACAATCTAAAGGCTTCTTTCAGATATTATATGGGGCTTCAATTTTAGTGGTAGACTTCTTTGCTATCTTGAATTTTATAGATACCTCCCAAACCACATCCCTTCCATCCATCCATCCATCCATCCATCCATGTCCACTTATCCGTGTCCGTTCAAGAGTTTTACATTCATAATGCACATTAGTGTTTACATGATAAATAATCAGGCTTGCTAGGATGCAATTGTAGTGCTGATGGCGATCATGCATGTTGCTGTGTGTACCGACATCCAGAAAGAGGAAAAAGGGAGGTATAATACTGGAAGGCGAGGAGAAGGATGGAGGTGCGGTAAAAGAAGAGGAGGAACCCCGAGAGGAGCTTGAGGTGATGAGAGGAAGTGGTAAAAAAAAGGGTGATGAAGAGACACAGAAGAAGAAATCAGATGACCTCTGGGCCAGCTTTCTAAGTGATGTGGGGTCGAGACCCACACCCTCTACTCGGCCTGGCAACACTGACAAGGTATTTACCTATTTTCTTTTAATGGTTTTCCCTATTTTATACTCACTTGTGATTATTCAGATTCACATTTACATAATCCAAAGTGTAACAAAAGCATTCCGTATTTTTAATCATTGTTAGGAAATCTAGTTTTCCTCTTGCCAGAGCTCGTGTCTGTGACCGTGAACACTTCTGTCTTTTCTCTGCCTTGTTTCAGGCCAACTCCTCAGGGTTGAAGACGCCTTTGTCGTCTCCAGAACCTAAGGCACCAGAATCATCCAAAGTCACAATAACTAAGGTGTTTGACTTCGCTGGAGAAGAAGTCCGGTATGGCTCTGAGTCGTTATTATATTTGTATCGTATACATTTGAGGCTTGAAACCTGCTAACATTTAGTTCTTTCTGGTAGGTCAGATTTAATCTTGAGATGAAAAATTAGATGGCATTGAGAATGTAGAAATATATTACATTTGCCTAAGAAAAGCAGATCTCATACCTACTTTGAACATGACGCTGTGCGTTGGATTGATATTCATTTATATTTTTTTATTATTGGGAAATCAAATAATTCACTCACAGTTAATAAGAAGTGTTGTGTTAAAAATATAACATATTTTTACATTTCTGTGCTTGTAGGCTTGGGATATTGATAGACTGTGAACATATTCATATATCAGAGTTAAGAAATCAATGCCACTTTGTATGTACAGAAAATCTAATAATAATCTGTTGAAGTACTCCACATTTCTTCAGTTCAGTAACTTCAATATTGATGCCAGTGTTGGGGTAGTTTTATATTTCTCACAACAGTATTTTGGTTAAGGCAGGTAAAGCTTGTGTTTCAGTCTAGACACTAAAGATCTGAATTTAAAATTACCTTTTGTTCCTAGATTTTCTTTTAAATTTAAAGCATTTATCTGTTTAAACAAAGCGATTTTAGAATAAGCATAAGAATATTTAACTATGGACAACCATCACAAACACGGTCTAGACCACTAGATGGGAGTAGAGCTTCATTATCAATTTAATTGACTGCGAATGGTGCCAAATGAAATACAACGTAATGGAATGGAAGTCAATGCACTAAATTCCAAGCTTAGTTATGTTTAAAGCCTCTGCTCTTTAATTATTTCTTACTTAATTGGGGATTTAGCTCTGGGCAACAATAGAACCAGTTGTACGTGTGGTTGTTCTGGACTGGAGAGATAGCACTAATTAAGTTTTATTAAGCTCAGTTTAGTCTCCATTTTGCTTTGTCTCCTTCTTCACGCACTCGTTCACTCCGTTAAAAAAAAAGAGAAAAAGAGGGGTTTTCCCTCCCCCTCCCCCTCGAGTTTCTTCACATACTGTATCAGAAATAGAATTATCGAATGTTCTCAAAGCGGCACCCTGCCTACAGATTGGTGGCATGTACATATGAAAGAGAGGAAGTACTCTAAAGGTATCTGCTGCAGGTCCTGTCAAGTCAGGACTAGCCTTAAAGAGAATATGACGAGAGACAATTTCTTGTTGTGCTTATTGTGTGTGAATGCTTTCCACCTTCTAATTGTTGTATTGCTAAACACACTGACACTGAGAGCACAGCCAGCTGACAGAGAGGTTTTGAGAGGCAGGCTAGACAAGAGGATTGCCTTTATCGCATAATTCTGTGCAACAGAGGTGAAGGGGTGTTTCCTGTTTGAATGATAAACAATAATGCAGGAACAACAACAACAAAAATGCGACAAAAACCCCCGCGCCTCTACGTGGCTTCTGCAAGATGGCTGCGGGAATCAGCACCCCTCCGACGCCTGAACACCAGTTTGTCATCTATCTGGACTACGTATGCTATGTGTTAGCCACTCCCAGGGACGGTTTGTTCATTAGGGCGATTGGGCGACGCACTGCCAAAGGGAGAAAGAGAGAGGAGGGAATTTTCCA
>JAODUK010057339.1:19193-42394 GCA_027564635.1 Typhlichthys eigenmanni
CCCCCCCCCCCCCCCCCCCCCCCATTTTACTGCTTTCCCATGACAGTAACTCTGTCACAATGTACATGATGTCTGCCAATTCCCCTTCACCAGAAACGAGACCGTACCATGCTACAGTAACAATAATCAAATGGAAGATCAGACTATGAGAGAGAGAGAGAGAGCTAGCTTGTACCGATCAAGACGGAATTTCACAACCGAATCAAATTTTCCATCGTCAGATTCAAGAAGCAACTAGAGTTTTCATCCTCGGCCCTCCGAGTGAAAGAAATCAATACTTCAGACAAGATGAGACGACTGCTGCCTTCTCATCCATACAGAGGGCAAGACAGGCAGAGCTCCACCAGGAACCACTCCTACTACAGACAATGGAACCCGTAAGGAGAGCTGTGCAGATGAGAGTCGCGTGAAAGTCGACCTGGTGCCTTCAGGAATTACTCATATCGACACATTCATATTTCATCAATTCCCTCAACCTCAAAGACGTCAAAATTAAAGATGCCATGAGAACATTTACAAATAAATCAATATAT
Source organism: Typhlichthys eigenmanni (assembly GCA_027564635.1). Classification (NCBI taxonomy): domain Eukaryota; kingdom Metazoa; phylum Chordata; class Actinopteri; order Percopsiformes; family Amblyopsidae; genus Typhlichthys; species Typhlichthys eigenmanni. The sequence continues at coordinate 19,727 of JAODUK010057339.1, forward strand.
TTTTTATATATGACTTCCCGACGTTTACATACTGTAAAAACTGTGATCTGTTACGGGAGAAATAAACAGCAGCTCATGTATTAAAGTGTAACTGCACCCTAAAATGTGTTTTTTGAGCTGTAAACATCAATGCTGGTGTTAATATTGACAACATTTCCTTTTTTATAAAATTCTGCATTTTATGTGCTGAAAACGGGATCTACACATCATATCCGTTAAAAAAAGAATCACCCCAGGACCTGGCTGGTTTTCAAGCGTACACACAGTCCACTCATATGTCATAAAATTCAAATGTTAATGTTAATGGGAGTTTCCCTCTAAGCCCCTCCCCTCACTCAGCTCATTGACTCCACCCACTACACAAGTTGTGTAGTGGCACACATTCAGAGACACAAGAACTGTCAAGGGACCAACTGTACTTCATTTATTGCATTGAACATTTGGAAATATGTAAATAAACACGATTATATTTTCATACTGAGCAATACAAATTCCAACTATGCAAAACCATTCAGGGCTCGTTTTATGTAACATTAACTCAAACTAAATGCATTTATTAACATTCATAGTCTGTTTCCGTTGAAAACAAAGGCCGTTGGCACATGTGGGGATGAACGGTACCACAAACAAACAGCCCTGCTAAACAGGTCTGTGGCTGTTCTAGTAGCATCCTCCATGGGTTGGCACTTAGAAGTGTGTATGTTTGTGAGGTTGCAGCCCTCCCAGAATTATTATTTCCTCTCTCTCTCTCCCTCCCTTTCTCCCTCCCTCCCACCCTCCAGCAGAAGGAGCCAGTGCTGTGTGGGCTGTGCTCAAAACAAAAAAACAATATCCGCTGATGTTTTCATTTATTTTATACGAGAAAAGCTGTCCTTTCTACACACATACACATTGATTTTCTTTCTTTTGCACTTCTATTACAGCTACTGTATGTTGTTCAGCTAGCTACCCAACCCAACTGAAAATGGTAAGTTGTTTTGCTCAACATTTTGGCAAAATGTTTATATTTTACCCATTAAACTATGATTCTTTCATTACACCAGCAAATCACAGCGTTAGTCCTTTATTTGTATTAGTATTTACAAATAATTGAGTAAACAAATTAAATGGAAATGGCAGCTTTTACAGTATGATAATAGTGTTTATGGATTGATCAGAGGTGCAATAATACAGTTAATTAAAAACTTTATGAATAATAGCCATCATTTACAGACTAAATATGTATGGTTTCAACTACAATTAGGCCATTTAGTGGACACAAAATCACTTACAATTACTGAATTACTATTGAGGAGTAGGAAAAGTATTCACATGCTTGAGGCTGCTTGGAAGCAAGGCGAGCATGTCGGAGATCAAACCCACAACCTTGTAGCTGGAAGGTACAGTACTCTGTCATGCATCACATAATATAACTGTGGGTATGGCTTCATTCCAGACCAAAATACAGAATACTTTATAAATAAAGCCGTTTTGACACACACCTACAGCTACATGAGAGTTTTCAATTCCCTTCCCTGTTTGTTTTGCTATATTTCTGCAGTGAATAACCTTATTATGCCCTTGTCAAGCCTATTGTTAAGACAGCCTTGTTTCCTTGCCTTTTGTACAGCGTGAAATCTTTTAGATTCAGAGTATAATAATATGTGTAGTCTTGCGTAGTGAAAGCTGTAGTTTAAATATATAATTTGCACACAAATCATTCACTTACTGACCTTCATCATGTGATAAACTAAACAGAATTCTGTCGGTGGAGGAAATCTTACTGGTTAAATGTTAAATGGACACCAGATCTAATGGACCCAGCTCCCTACAGAGACAATATTTAGAGGAGACATGCCACTTAGAGAATTTTGGAGCTCTATGGGAGAATTCTGAAACGGCCACTTTGGCAGTTGGAAACTCATATCCCTCCCCTCCACCCAAAAGACACTTTATAAATGCCAAGCATTAACCTATTTAACCAATTGTATGGTTGCTCTGAAGATGCCTATTGCACATGCATAGTAGAAGTTTAATCTGTGGGGAAAATTACTCTTTAAACCTTATTTTGGGGGGAAGTCACCAAACGTTTTAAGCCGCAATTGTATACACAGTTTTCATGTCACGGTGACCACTGAAAGTGCAGTTATGGCTCTCTCCCCATTCACTTCAATACGGTCTTCCTAATATCTGCCCGGAGGCATTTCAAAGATGGCTGCCAAAGTGGCCAGACTTGCCTATAAGGACTATGTAGTCATGCAGAATTCTGGCCCAGGTTATCTGGAGCAGTTAGCTCTGCAGACGAGCCGGGGTAGATTACATCATACGGAGACACAGCCACTGTGCCTGTAATTAGTATTTCAACATCGTTTGACCTGGAAAGCAACGGACATAAACGCATGCGGCCGGCGGGAGATTTTCGGCTTCCTGCAGCGTCAAGCCTATACAGTAGCCTATGATTAGCCAAGCCGCTGTGACGGGCGCTAAATGTGTGCCATTAATTGGTTTTCAAATACACATAATTTCTGTGTGTCGCAGGAAACCCGTGATTACAGATTACAGTTTGTGGTCGTCAGATGGTTCTGAATGACACTTTAAAAAGAAGCCAGTGCTCACTGCTCAGCGGTGCATGGATATTCAAAGCTAGCTTATCTGGGAGAGCAGAAACAGAATCGTATGTAGCTGGAAACGGAGCTAGGTTGGATGAGGATCAACGGTTCAAAGAAAGAAGTAAAGATCCCCACATGCTTCTGCCATTGCATCCATGGGCTCTGTAGTCACACACACACCCTACTGTTCAGAGCAGGATTAGTATGCACTATCCTGTTGGGCATTAAAAGGGTCTCTTCTCAAGTGGGGGAAGAAAAACAAGCTAGTCCAAATGCATCATCATGGGGTCAATTACACACAAAAGAGAGACTCTGGCCACAGCTCCACTTTGGGGATGACATTTTACAATCAGCCTCAGCAAACATTTGTCTTTATTTGTCCCCATATCTCGCTGGAGCCCGCAAGCAGAAAGGCTCAAATGAAATGAGAATGGCAAGGGCTCACCTACGTAGATGGTGGCATGCAAACCAATGACATTCATTATTCTACACCAAGGCAGGCCAGTTATGTGGGGGTGGGGGGGGGCTTTTCCTCTGCACTAATGCAGTGGTAGGGATGCAGAGTGCTGCTGTTTCATAGCTGAACGCTCCATTAATAAGCGCTTGGAAGAGACTTAGGCCTTAGAAAATCATTGTGAAAGCATTAATCCTTTGTTCTTTAATCACTCTGGATGTGACATTAGCCAGAGATTAGGAACGAGGACAATGTGTGCCGTTTAAATTACTGGGGAGTATTTTACCCTTTTAATGTTAACATAAGCTGCTGGAGGAACATTGTATTCATTTTCATTGCTCGTCATTCATACAGTGCTTCCCTATCTGCCAGTAGCAGCACAGTAGCATATAGTTTTCTGGAAAATCCCTTTTACAAACAATAGATTCAACTGAACAGCCAATGGTGGAATTGTCTATCAGATCACCATCTGGATGGGGACAATTTCAGTTGTTTGTAGCCAAGAGTCAATACAGGAAATGGAATCCTTGTCTACTTTATAGTAAAAAAGGCATATATAGTAGCTGAATAAAGGAAAATAGTCTAGACATTTATCACGTTAGCCATAGATAATGGCACATTGTTATATTTAACTCTAGGATGTAAACTTAAAAAAACGGCTAGTCAGTCCAAATGATAAAATCCTCCTTGTTCAAAAGATAAATCAATGAATACACCATAAAGAAGAAGGTGTGTACAGGCGATGTAGTCAGCAGGTACTCTCTGATCCAGCGCTCTACGTGCGAGAGTATAGCTCAAACATCTGAGCCGGTTGTTGCAGACTCTCCCCTGCTGTTCAGCTGTTTGTTTCACCTGTGTTCATATAACGTGCCGACATCAGCTCGTCCTCGACCTGTCACAGGACTGCTGGGTGTGTGATTAAAGTGCCAACGCGCTAAACTGCAACATGGCACTGATGCTACGTAAACACACAAGGCATAACGCAGACGTACACAAGTAAAACCTGTGTTATCTTGAGCAGGATTTCGCGTACGGGACCTATAGCTAATACAGAAGAAAAGAGAGATAGCAAATCTGCTGTAGCTGTGGTAATGAATTCATGTGGTTGACAGGCTAGGTAGATTCAACTGAGCAATGAGGTACAAGAGGCCATGACTGGTCAGAAATCTTCGGGAAGCAAAATCTAATGACACAACACATAGCTCTAAAATGTGAAATCCTCCCAAACCTGAGTTTAATTGAATTTCTTTTATTTTAATATGAGCATTTCTGTATGAAAGTGGGCAGGGAATCCTATCAGTCAACTTGAACATTCAGCCCTGCCTGCTACATGTACATGAAGATCTTCCTCTTCAATCAGCAGCTCATATTTCATGTACCATTTATGAAGTCGGTGCTGCAGTAAGGAGTTGATGATGACACACACACACCCTACAACCCCACAGTAGGGCATCCCTTTAGCAGTGAGCTAGAAATCCTAGCGAACTACGGGCGATCAATTCGTCAAGAGAATTTAAAACGAGTGCCTTGACTCAGTTCATGTTCAAATGAAATACCTCCATATAATTTTAAGCGACTGCATGCTAGCGGATTAATGTCAAGGGAATTTGGCGAGCGTGTGAGAGTGGACCAGAATGTTTTTTGGGAGATGCCCATACAGTACGTGGATGGGTATGGTGTATGGGTGGATTATATAATCTGTATTTTCCAGCGATGACAGAGTCATTTGGCTGTCGCAGTTCATTAATGTGTGGCATAAATCACTCAGACAGTGTCAGAATGCCACTAAATGAATATCAGCTATCATTACAGAGCTGAAATAATCACACATGGAACGTGAAAGTAAATATAGTAACTAAGTCTCATTATTCAAGACAGATCTGTCCCGAGGGTTTGAATGAAAGCAGATCTGTCACCTTGTCAAAAATTATTCTTACATAATACAGTCAGCTCACTTATTAACCTGCCATTTTTCCCAAAAGATTAAGTTAAAGTTTAAAACAGCCAGACCTAACGTGTGGCTTTTAATTGTTTGAACTGGCATTTTCTAAATGTTCTTTTGGATACAGTGCGTAAATACACTTGTCTTTTACAACAAAGTGCTAAATCGATGTATCTTTCTCTCCTTCTGCAACTCAAACTCCTACCGCGACCAGAGACTAGCGGAAGACAATGCCAGAGGAAATCAATTGTTTTCAATCCCCTTATGAAAAGCGCATCAGCAGGAACATTCTGAAAAGTTAAACGGTAATTCATCACCTTCATTCGGACATACGAGTATAAATCCCCCGACTGTTGACGTAATTACCCTGGTCAATCCTCTCTCTCTGCTAAGGCTAAAGGTTTGTCCTTTAGCGCCTGCTCTGATGTCAGTGTCAATAGCAATTCATTGGTCAGTCATTGTTTGTTATTGGAAGGTCTGACAAATTATCAATGAAGCTTTTATAATGTTGTTAACCCCTAAGGCCACTGGTATACTCACCACCCAGTTATAAGTTGCAAATGCTGTAGTCTGCTATAGAGCAGTCTGTCAATCTCCACAGACGATAACGTATGTGTAAAGCTGTTGTAAACAAATTAGGCTAAATTATGAAATAAAGCTTCTGTAAAATAATTGCGTGACATGAACTATTAACAAAACTAAAACTTTTCAATGATATGTAGCCCAAAAAAGATAAAGAGAGTATTTTAAATTTGCTCCATATACAGAACCAATTATTCAATGGAATAGAAATATCTTCTTTATGGGATTTTTGGGATTACAAACCTTGCAATCATAGACATTAAGAGTGATAACAATCCACTCCATTTGTTCCAGACAGTCAACACATCAAATACCTTTCCATTGGTAATTAATAGAGCTGATAAGAAACAAAATGTTGTAGAAAATGTGTCTTGAGCTTTGTAATAGTGTTTCAACCCAAGTGCCCGTTTACATGCCTGCATTAAGGTATGCTTATATGTGTCATATTTAAAATCATTATTAGTATAGCATTCTAATTTGTCTTTACAGGTCCCATAAATGCTTTGCACATCCAATAATGCACAATCTGCAATAAGGCAGGTTTGTACTGGATTGTTGGAGCACAATGGCTGTCTTTCACTGTTTCTACAAAACAAATAAATAGAAGAGGAGTCAGCAAATCCTGCCTGATTTCTGTCGGTCACTGTCATTTCAAAAGATCTTTTCCAGGGCTTGTTATGCATAATTAGAACAAAACAAACAGCATTTATACACAATTCCAGTGTATCAATTTACATGAAACTGTATTTTGTAGTTTTTTTTTATCCTCAGAGAATAAATCCTGTTCTTTATTTATCACACTCATTACTAATACAATTCAGCTGCATATGATAAAGACAATGTCTTCTTATTATACTGCGTAGATATGATTCAGCATATATATTGTACCACACACATCTGTTATTAGTTGATTCTGAGAGCACAAATGGCTGTGCACATACAGCATGTGTGTGAGGGTATTTTCTTGTAATAAACTGCCATATTTGAGCCAACGGGCTCAATTATTTAGTTGTTATTTTCTTAGTGTAGTAAAACAGGTTGCTACATAGGTCTTGCCTTTCAATAAAATGCACTTTGCCTTCAAACGCACTCCTTGAAATAGGATACACTATGAAAACCCCATGGAGGGGCTTACACTTACAGTAGCCAACAACAGCACTGTACATATACCACACATATTGCAGCAGCAAACCTCCCAACGCGTTAGGGGCAAGGTAATGATTTGACTATACTCAGCGTTGTGTCTCATCTCATTACACCAGCACTGGTGCACACTAATGTTTGTTTAGCACACATGTAGACCCATTAATAGCACATGCGTAGAATACTGTAAACCCGTATCTCCATTTTTAGTAGGTGTGCACGATGTTGACAAAATGTGATATTGCGATATTGATCATGAAAATTGCAAAATTGATTTAAATTTCGCTATTTGTAAACATAAGTAAAAACACAATGGTTATGGGAAAATACAACCAAATATATTCATAAAATATCAAAACAACACATTTTCAACTGAGTCATATTGACAGGACTGGTACAACAACAGCAATTCCAAGCTACCAAGGAGGCATTCTTTTAGTCACTAATGTTTCCTCTTCGATCTCTATTATGTCATTAGCTTCCTCAGCTACACATCAGACCTTTCTAAATCAAACAACCAAGCCAAGCAGCCAGTGAATGAATTTTTACACAAAATAAACTAAATATTGCACTTCCTGCAACATTTTCGATATGATATTGCGCAACGTGATATTACGATAACGATACTGAGTCGATATATTGTGCACCCCTAATTTTTTTAGAGTAATCAAGGATTACATACAGTTTAATATATAAAATTGTGAATATAGTGTATTTTTGTAATTACACCAATGCATTTATAACATGTAGCAAAACATTCAGGAAAATCATTCTGATGGATCAAGATGGAGGCATGTGTGGTCCATTCAGCCAGAGAGGTTGCTCTCTCGTGGACAGGGAGCCCTGGGAGATCAACAGCAGACAGGGAGATGAGGCATTGCGATTGGCTAGTTCTAATACGCAGACTGACAATGGGCTTCTCTTCTCCCTTTTGTATCCAATGTTTATGGTTGCACTGCTAGGCTAAATAAATAGCATATTATTATGCAGTTATCATGCGTCTAACCGCCGCTATTGGAGCGCGGGTGTCAAACAACGTGAGACGAATTGTGTTCAGATGTTCCCAAAACCGATAAGAATACAAAATGACCAGGTGTCGTGACAGGCACAAATGCACCCCCCCCCCCACCCACCCCTGAATTTCATGGCACTCACATTCACACCAGCTCAGAATTCATTCCTGTCATGCAAGCCTCTGCCCTGAGACTGCAGGATGTGAGAAATGTGAAACTAAGATATCAGTATGAACTTCAGAAGCAGTGTTGTGACAGCACAGCGATGACAGATAGAAACCACTAGCACACATCTTCATGGATCCGACTCCATCAGCCTGGAGCTACAGTACAGTATGCCCAGACAGCCAAAGAGAGTCGTAGGTGCGTAACGTGCTTGTGGTAAGGTCCATAAGCATGTTTATGCAATGTGACAGAGGGCGGCCATAGAGTCTAGAAGACTACAGCTCTCCATTGCTAAAGGAAGGGTGACAGACGTTGTAGTAGAGGCTACATGTTGGCTAGAACTAGGGTTGCTAATTCAAACATTTAACCCCCCGGCCCCCAAATAAAAAAATGACTACGTCAATTCAATACAGTATAGTCCTTTAATTAATTAAACATTATCCCTGAAAAACGAGTTCTGAAGATTTAATGAATCAAGGGGTGCTGTTAAGGAGCGAGGGAACTATCAAGCGTTAAGAAATCCTTGTAGGAAAAACAGAAAAACACAACTCTCTAGCATGTAAAACCAAATGGCATACGTGTGATAATGCTCCACGATGGAAAACACACATCAGGAAATGATTTTGTCTCTGAGCCAAGCGACACCTTGGAAGACGAACTCCTGGGACTGTACTGTTACGACGCCACAGCGTAAACATCTTCACATGTGCCTGCCAATCATAGACATTGCTGGCTTTTAATGTAGTTATTTACACAGTGGGTGGCAGCAGGCTATTTTTCAACATTTACATAACAGCACATGTTTTCTTAGTGACCTTTTCTCCATTCCAGTGGAAACGCTACCACACACTCCATCAGGTACACACGATCGCATCAGGGAACAGCCTGATATAACGCAAACAGTCCATTGTTTACCGGGGAACAGCTACGGTACTCCACAGGAGCTGGAGGTTAAGTGCCATGCTCAAGGGCACTTCAGCCGTATTTATACAAGAAGGGGAGAGCAGTTCTTCTCCTCAGCATGACCCCCCTCATTTGCCTTTTGATGTCACTGCTTCTACTGCCACGCTGCCTTTTTCCAACATTTCAGAAGACAGCTTGACACTGTAAACAACACCACATGACTTCTGCGTCAAACAACCTACAAACACTGCCCGCATTCTTTTTTTATTTCGCCAAAGTAACCCGAGTTCGCAGCGCTTTTAGACAGAGGACCGCTAGACACAGCAGGCAGCACAATGGCTGCGCCTGGAAAGAAAAGAAAAACACAAACGTCTGGATGAAGAATGTGGCTGGGGAGAGTCATAGGCATACAGTACATCTACAGAGCAGTACCATGAGAAGACACAATTTAAACAGCGTGACCGGGGTTCTGGGGCCTTGTTTCCTGTAGCAGCAGTCATATGCAAGACCCTCATTTAACTACCTAGTCTTGGGTGTGTAACAGTAGACGCAGGGATTAAAACTGACAGAGCCACAATCCAGCATAATATCTCGCCAGTACTTGTACTGGTCTCCAACACGGCTAGCATACTGTAATTGTATGGCACCGAACAATCTTCCATATGCTATGTTGTGGCCCTGGTGTTTTCCTACACACACGCAAACACACGTAAACACAAAGCTTAACCCCATTCCTTTGTGTTTTCTTATCTTTAAATGCACGTTTTTATTGGTCTGTAAACCCCCTTTATTTGAAACATATGTATAAAGCGCTGTGTAAATCAACAGGATTCTATTGATAACGCAATGTAATCTGTTACATTCTATTGATAACGCAATGTAATCTGTTATTACTCCGCTTTTATTTTTAAATGCTGGAACCTTATTATTTTTAAAGTAATACACCCATAAAATGGTTTATATTGCTGTGTATTAATCTCTAACTAAATAATTATAGGCTTCTCAAATATTTCATCTGCGTAGATGTGTATATCAACAGTCAGCATGATATTTATTTTCATTTATAGAAATGTGTAAAAAAAAAAAAAAACATGCATGATATCTCATTCCTTCACGGGTTTACTCAGTGAGCTATCTTCTTGCTCTATCTGAACAGACGCAGAGATGTAGAAATATCTCTAACCTAGCTTTTGGGGACCTGTGAACACAACTGCACACCGAACAGCAGCAAGGGGTCCACACGAAGCAAAAATAGAAAAACAAACCCTAGCAGAAGGGTTGTTGACAGGCAGTGTAATTGACTGATCCCAAGCCCCTTAGTTACTGTAACTAAGATGGACAAAACAACATAGTATCACAATGTAATTATTTTATTGTATGATGCTGAGTTGACTATAACAGGGAATCAGACCAGGGACTATAACAGGGAATCAGACCACTGACAGAGTTCCTCTCAGTTTCCAATCTTTCTGAACAGTTATTAGATGACAGGGCGAAAAGAGGCGGGGCTTGGGTTCGGTCCATTCCAGGTGACATCGAACTTCACAGCGCAAGCATGAGAAATAGAAAGTGTAACCGCAAGGACGCTAATGGTACCATAGGGAGCTACGGCAGGAGGCTACTGTCATACCACCAATGTTACAAAGCTAACATGAGATTGTGTCATTCCTAAAAGAACCCTTATAGCCTGACCTTTGAAACACACACGCACACACGCTACATGCACGTGTCGCACACACACACAAAATAATGTCAGGCTAAACTATAAAAATGCCTCAAGATGCCAACAAGGCTGTATTTTCTTGTATATTATTATGTTTTCTCTGAAGGATTATGGGCAGATGTCCTAACTCCTGATATGTAAACTGTATGTGTGTGATACAACCAACTCAAATTACTCCTAAGTCACATCCCTGCATTGTCCCAGGCTTGAGCTCATTCTAAAACAAAGATGTACGATGTGTGAAACACTTGTTAAGTTTGTATCGACTGCTGCCCAATGGACCGGGGCCATTTCCATATTAGCGTACACCGCCACAGCAGCTAACCACACTGATTATAGCTGCCCATCCCCGATCTGGGCTAAATCTTCTGTCTGGCACGCTGGTGAAAACAAATCCAGAGCAGGGCACACAGCAACCTCTCTCTGGCATAGACGGAGATCTGTGGCTGCCACGGCACACAGAAAGCCACATCTGTTGAAACTAGGGGTGCACGATATTGATCAAATGTGATATTGATCAAATGTGATATTGATATTTTTAAACATAAGTAAAAACACAGAGGTTATGGGAAAATGCATCAAAATATACTCATAACAGATCAAAACACCACGTTCATATTGGACAGTAATTCCAAGCTACCGAGGAGGCATTCTTTTTGGCCATTTATGTTTCCTCTTCAACCTGTATTATGTCATTAGCTTCCTCAGCCACACATCAAACAGCGAGCGGACGCATCTCTCCACAAAATAAACGGAATATTGCACTTCCTGACACATTTTCGATATGATATTGTGCAACGTGATATTGCGATAACGATACCGATTTGTTATATTGTGCACGCCTAGGTGAAACCCAGCTCAGAAAAGCACCCAATGCATGGAAATGAACGAGGACTCCACATGGAGAGATAAACACTGCATGTCACATTATACCATAATAATAACAACAACAGCAGCATGATTGCCATAGCAATCACACTCAAACAAATCTCAACAGCTTTAACAAAGAGACACCGATGACAGAACTGGGAAACGGGTAGAGACAGCATTTGTAAGCCAATACACTGTCAAATTCAGTGACTGTGTTAGCTGTTCTGTGCTCGAGTGGAAAGAATTTGGATCAGGCGTTTGTGCCTCTGAATGGGAACACACAGTATAGACAGTGGTGCAGACCGCACCACACAACAATATGCTAGCCATGGCAATGCGTTTCCAATGTGGGGGGCGGAGCATCCTATATGGCATTGAAGAGAGAGGTGTTTTTGTTTTGGGTTCGGGTTCATCTATCCACAAGCTTTCTCCCCCTCCACCTTTAAGAATCAACCTACCCCCGTCCACCCACCCAGGACTCACCTCCAACGCCTCCAGCGTGACGAAGCCCGTGATGGAGAAGCCATCAATGACGTCCTCCTCGGCGGAGCTAGACTCCCTGCGCTTCCTCCGCGGTGGCCGGGGCCGGGTGGAAGCGGAGGGCTTCCTGCCCACCTCGCGCTCCGAATCGGACGAGTAGCGCGGGACCGAGCCCCTCGCGTGCTGCTGCTGCTGCTGCTGGCTCTTCCGGACGCCTCTGGGTCGCCGGCCCCGGTCCCTCTCGGATCTCGACTTCCTCTTTTTGCGGATGACGCCGGAGCACGGGCCGCCGTCCATGTCCTTTCTGAGGGGGTAGGGGGAGGGAGGTGGGGACCCTGGATGAGACCCTGCCTCAGACGTAGACTCGAGGTGGGCCGAGGGACAAGAATGCAGCGGGGAGAATTTCCGCAGTGTCCAGGTGTACGCCGACGTCAGCACATGCCATCCAACGCAAGCGCGTACTATCCAACAGATGAAGCCTTGTCCAGGGAACGGGCAAAAGCACCCGGGCCCCTAGAACATGCTGGGCACCAGGCTAATATCCACGGTGTTATGTCATTCAAATCCACTGGCAGAAGTGTAAAATGCACTGGAACATTATAATCAACGCCTCTCAAGTTGAAGAAAAGGTCTGGTCAGTGATGCTCCATGGTGAGATGGTCGTGTGAAGCCACATGTTTCTTAGTAATAGAAGCGCCTGTTCTTCAGCCAGTCAGTTAAACCCCCTATGAGACAAGAGAGGGAGAGAGTGTGTATATTCAGCATGTTCTACTTTACATTTAATCAATGAGTCACTGCTTCCAATGTGGTGGATGTGTCATGAAAACAGCTAACACGCTATGTGTAAGATAAATGTTTCATTAGGACTGCGCTCAGCCATGTCTGTGTACTGACTATAGGCTATATTGTCATTAGATTGCAGAGTAACAGGTCAAGAGAAAAGGTATTAAAAGGCATTGCCCTTTCAGAGGGGTTAGACGTGTAAAGTGTATGTCCTACCCTCTTTAATCCAACTTTCTTATACTTGCTGCCTACTGTTTATAGGCTCTTAACATACATTTAATATAATAATGTGTTTGTGGCTATTCCAACACCAGCAATGCTTTTAATTGTGTTTAACAAATAAAGCATAAATGAAAAGCATTGCTCTAACCATTCCTTGTTTGCAAATTGCATTGTTTTTCTAAATTCCTATTTCTACACAGACACATATTGAAACATGACTTACTAATTATAGCCTAGTATGTAACATACAGTATGTTATCTTTCTAACTCGTGTAAGCTTTCTTCAGATAAAGTGATTTGTAATTGCCGTATGTAGCATGCTCAAACCTCAAAACTAGCCTAAAGATAAACCTAATTTAGAGTTACAGTGGTCTAAATTCACAATATTTCCTTCTCGCAAGAAATTCCAACATTTTAATCATTGCCACCATACACTAACAAAAACGAATTTCACTCTACTACATTTGAATAGTCCATTGTCCATTAGGTATAATTTAAAAAAAGAAGATTTCCTTGAAAGGTGTCAAGAGCCTCAGAGAAATACCACCACACACTTAACTATAGAAAGGTAAGTCATATATTAAGAGCACTACAGTCATAACATTATTCCTCAGATAATGGGATCCTACTTTGAACTGCTTGTTTCTACTTCTAAGAACAGACTATGCTGTAGGCCTACAGTATGTGCTCACTCAGCCACTCACATCACTGTAGTCTGTAGAACATATATAGGTCCTATGTGTGTCCAACATACAAATTCTCTGCCATGACATCACACAAATGATATCCTGTTTGAAAGGGAAACGGTTCAACCAAACTGCAAGCATGCCAAATCGTTTCTAAAGCGTCCCCAAACGCGTTTCACATACAAGAACACACCTTTTTTTTCTCATCACCACACCAGACCAGCCAAAACCCATCTGTCATTGTCAACCACCGTCTTCAACTTTACATTATCTCATTGAATGCAGGGTGTACATTTTCAAAGGCAAATTAATACTTTGCTACATCTCGTAAGTGGTGAATGTTGCAGCTATGAATAATTAAATCAGGAGCATTTTTAAAAATTGCCTCATCTCACAACAAAGCCACATCCAACATGCCAGCAGCCCAAGCTCATTTATGCTACAACTATCCAAAATATCTTCAATGCCGCTGTGTAGTAATGCTTTCCAATAATAACGGTGGTGGGCCTTTTTTCATAATCATCACCACCTATCCCTTTAACCTGATGCCCTGTGACAGCACTCAATCTAATGACACACACAACATAGCTTTCCAAACCCAATTAAAATCCCAAATGTGGCACTGCCTCTCCCCTTTCTAGATCCTCTCCTACAGATCACTCTTTCCCTGGCTTCGTACAGTCCTTTTTTGTCTGCTTCACTGTCAGGAGATCTCACGCTCTGTGTCCAGTCCAGCCCACAACAGCGACTGGCACTGCCTCCTGTTCCAGCTCCGCTTAATTTCCACTAACACACAAAGCGAACCTCTTTTGCTCCAAGACACGTCATGCAAAACCAAGAAATGCAAACCCTTGCAAGTGGGGAGCGTCCGGACAAGTTGCAGGCCTCCGGGAACGAAAGGTCATTAGAAGACTAAACAAGAGACAAAATTGCGCTGACAAATAAATCCCGCAAGGAACCATAGGGTATCTCCGCTCCCAATCCGTGCTTCAGGATCCCGGAGAAAGGGACCGGGCGCAGTGATACGGTGATGCCGCAGTGCCGCTTTACAGGCTGTACGCTTCTTCCTCGGCGCAAATAGTGCTGTCTGTGGAATCTGGTAGACTAGACTAGCACGTGTTGGAGTTAAATGATACGTGTGTGTCGAAATTTGCAGGGAAGAATCCTATCGTCTTTATGTCAGATATGTCATATAGTTAGGATACGATTGTATTGCAAACTGTTTTGCAGGTCGTCTTTTTGTTTTTAACTGACAAAGTTAACCAGCGGTTATTTTCGTATGACTTAATCAGCACGCATTGGAGTGACAATAATATTCAACACACCATTTAATTGTAAAATATTAAGCTTTAGTCTATAGTCGACCTGTAGGCATTCAACTCATGTGGTTTATATGAGCCCAACTATAAGGTTTAGCCTACTTTCGACGTGGTTAATTGTCACGTCAGATCACGTCAACAAAATCAAACGTGTGTGGCTTCAACAGAGTTAATCATTCAACACTTGATCACGTGTTAATGAACATAATGCATTTTACCACGTTTGCACTAATACAATACAGATTATTATTTATTGCAAGATTGAGATACGCATTCATTGATTTTAGCCTATAACTTATTATTCACCCATTATATTATATTGAAAAGTGAAACGGTCATTGCAAATGGTGAACATTTTTTGTATTGTGTGGTCTATTATTTTTTATTTATGCCTTATGCATTCTTCCTTTGGCCAATAAACATCTCTATGGTCCAGTCACTAAAGGATAGTAACTGCAGTAGACCATAGATTATTCTTAAGTATGAGATAATAGATTCTAGTGTTTCTTACATAACTAGTTATTCATTTCAAGATCTTCACATTAGAGCCAACCAATAACCACAAACTTAAATATGTTGCAAGTCTCTTTATGATTAATTCCAATGATTCATTATGGAAAGTAATGTATTCTATTGATATTCTATTGCCTAGAGAGAGAAGCCTAATTATGCAAGTTAGTCATTCAAAATCCATAGTAGCCCGTGTATCATTTTATTGTGTAAATATATTCACATATTATGTAGGCAAATCAGTTTTGTCCCTCAAGGGGTTCAATTTCTACCTCAAAACTTCAAAATATACTCTAAAACTTGTGTTATCTAGTAAGTCATATCTTGCTGCTGTCATTGGTACAACACAAATGCCAATTGCAAATCATCTGTTTATTCAAATAATGAGCTTTCTTTTCAGCTTCGCTGCCCAATTTGAGTTCTATTAATCAACTGTCCTTCATTTACTAACCATTTCATTATGTGTTTTGCAGTAGGTGCAGTCAGTGTGAGGCTTATCTTCGTTTACTGCTGAGCAGCACAGACACATCTCTCTTGACATTTGCGAAACACTATTTGTTTCTTGGCTTACCATATGCCCCTGAGAAAAAAGGAACCTACCTCAAATCCATCTCGAAAAGCATGTATTAGCAACCATGTGAATTTAAATTGTAAGGTTAGAGTCAATAGCATTCGCACACTTATAAATAATACTGTGCAAGGCAGAATGGGTGTAATAAATAGTGATTTGCTGAATACTATTAGCATTAATATTAATCTTTACCCTCATACCACTGACTTACATAACGGAGGAAGTAAAAAATTATGTTAATAACAACGCTGTATGTGTTAATAACAGCGAGTTGTTTCAGTGATGTATAGTGTGGTGTGAGCCTTTGAGAACAGGGTAGCGGGGGGTGGAGGTGGTATATTTTTAGTCAGGTTTAATGATGAAGTGGCGGGGTGGCAAGGCACAGTTCCTAGCATGCTCCGGCGCCTATAATCCCGTGGCCCGCAAAAAAACAGGGTCCCCGTTGCCCGGGTGAGGGCGAGTGCTGAGTGCTTCCCACACACGCTTGTCGTCGCGTCTTTCAGGAGGAGGGTCCGTCTGACAGAGTGGCATGGCGGGGGCCAGACGAGCGGCTAATTCAGGCCGTGCCAGCCTCCGCTCATTAGGACGGCAGGACTAATTTGGAACTCTGCCCGGCCATAATCATCTGTAATTGCACCCTGATCGCCCCCGACTTATTCTGCCTCCGAAACATTTACTCACCCATTTGCAACGCAGCTGTGGTTGGAGAAAGTCATCTGTGGTCAATTGTTGGAGTAACCGACTGCATTAATAAATAATAATCATAGCAATATGTAATGCTACTGGTACTAGCTCATCTGTGTAACTTTACTTTAAGTGACTATGTGACATTAAGGGTGAACATATTATGCTGTATCTGATTGGCATTGTTGGGCAGTAACTACTGTAGTTACTCGTTGCTAGTTACTGTAATATTATACCTTTTTTCAGTAACTAGTATTGTAACAAATCACTGTCCAAAACGGTACTAATATTACAATTACTAATCCAAGTAATGCTGCATTACTGCGTTAAAAACAACGAGATTTCCCCCGCTAGACATATGAGGCTAATTAAATCAACCTGTCCAATCTGGCTTGAGAGGCTGCAATGTTTTAACTTTGGCTGATTGTTGACCCCTAAGGTTCATTATTGTTCCAATACATTTTAAAATTAGCTGAAGCATTTTTCAGAAGGGGCGAGGCAGGGTAGTGATTGTAAAAAGTAATATAGTAATGTAAGTAACATAACTAATTACTTTTAATACCCAGTAATAAGTAAAGTAATATCATTACTTTTTGAAGGCGTAATAAGTTAATAGTAACTTATTACTTGACCAACACTGCTGATTGAACATGTTAACAGTGTCACTGTCCACTATGAATGAAGCCTTTACCTTGTACACACTGCTCTAAAAGAAAAGCAGGGTCAAAGGTGAAAGGTGATTCTATGATAATTCCTCTTTTGATCCTATAACCCTGCCTGTGTTTGTGGTAAAGCTCAAGTACTCCCTGTATTGGAAGCTATAGTTCTATGGTTAGAAGAGAGTTTATTGATAATAACATGAAGGCTTCGCCATAAACATGCAAATCATGTCCGTGTGTGAAGAACATACTTAATACAGCTTCCCTTGATCACCAATGGTAGGAAAAATCTTCTCTCTGTAGCTCCTAAATGATTCACACGCAGACCAGATGGTGATAATTACAGAATCAGATTTGCAAATGAATATTTTTCATCACATTACATTATCTCACGCCTGCTACAATCTTGTACTTTTAATTTGCTTTATTTATTTTTGCTGTTATTATTCCTAGTTATTCCCAAATGTTTAAGCAAAATGTGATAACACCGCAAAGAAAGTGCTGTTTAAATTGCCTCAGGTGGTAGCGACAACAAAGACTCTGGATGCCAGAATGAGCAAATTTTTCTGTTGAGCGCCTTAACAGGTCTGCCTGTGAACCCTATAATAGCCCCAATTATTCGCGCTGTAGGTGCGAAACAATAGTCCTTATTTAAGCACTACCCTCTATAGCTGTGACTTACTATCTGTTATCATCACTATATTCTTTTCCCTAATAATAACCTATGTGCACACAATGATTGGTTATAGTAGGAGGCCTACATTTAGAGATTTGTCCGTGAAGGTCTGACAGGTGGTTAAGCGCCATGTTAAGAGATGGTGTGATGCTGGCGGCATACTAAACAACTTATTGATGAATCTTTGAAGTAATACTTGTCTCTAGTACATAGACATATAGTCTTTAGTACGTACTATACTGTATATTGTAGGCAGTGGCACAGTGAGTAGAGCGCGGCGGCAGCTGATCCCGGTTTGATCCCGGCTAACTCCTCGCCAAGCGTCGAGCTGAGCAAGACACCTGACCCTAACCGCTCCCGGTGGTCAGGTGGCGCCTTACCTGGCTGTCATCACCATTGGTGTGTGAATGCATGTGTGAATCGGTGACTGCGTGAGGCAATACTGAACAGCGCGTTAAGTTGCCGGAAGGTTGGAAAAGCGCTGTATAAATGCAGCCCATTTGCCATATAGGTCTAACTGATGTACCGTCAAATATATTTGACAGGGATTACAAAATGCACATGTAGTTCTGTGATCTAATGTTCTTTATCTGACAGCATTATTCTAAATGCAGAGGATGATCCTAGCTTATGCCTGAGCGTTAGAATGAGATCATCTCTCCATATGTTTATCTTGCAATTCAAAAGACAAGTTGTTGCCTTTCATTCTTTTTTTGGTCCTCCAAATTATTCCCAGGAGACATTTTCACATTTCTCCACTGTGCATATGAGCCCAGGTGCCTTTCAAACTGAGCCTGAAATGGAATGTAAAAGCATTTCAATCTAAACACAAGCGAAGGAACATCTTTGTTTATCTCGAGCAATGTGGAAACTAAATAAAGCCACGTTAAAAAAAATAACAGCTGATCTTCTAGAGCACAAAAACACATTTTTATTATTATTATAAACTAGTGATGTTTTTACTGAAAACATTGCAGTAAGCATTTCCCACTTCAAATAGCATCTACAAATAAATTGCAGACATCGCTGTTTTGACTGTGAGTGCCTGAGCTTACAGTTCCGGTCAAGTTCATCCAGTTGCCATAACATTATTCCAGGATGTGTTATTTATGAAAACACTATACCTAACAGAAGCCTTAGCAAAATAACACTTGGAGCTGTCAAGTCCAAGAATGTGTTGCTGCACTGCATCCATTACAAGGTCACACCATAAATAATGAGCGCTTCATACTGAAGATAACATTTGTAGTTTTAGGCAGCATGATACATAAATGATTCCTCATAGATGCTGTCTTTACAACACAGTTGTGTTCTCTCAATACTTTCCATTTCCATGCCAGTGTGGATATGCTCTCATTTCCCTCTGACACAGTTATTAAAAAGGCCTTCAGCCATACAACCACTGACCACCCTCCCCAATAAGCCCTCCCCCCCTCTGCACACCTGCAAATACTATCAACTGCACAATGCTAATAGTATCAACTGTCCCCCTTCATAGCTTAGCCCCTTCCTCTTCTTTGAAATCAGACCATTAGTGTGTAGTCTACTCTACAGATGGGACAGCAGGGTGGTTTGTCCGTGTGTGCACGCATCTCACTGGAAAATGCAGGGATATTTTCCACTTACTCATACCCCCCCCCACCCCCACCTGCATTGAGCTAGTCATCTTGTTTATTAGTATTAGGAGCACCCCCCCCCCCCATCACGCACGTATCACGTATGGTTAGCCACACCACACACACACACACACACACACGTATTGTTAGCCACACTACACACACATATTGTTAGCCACACCACACACACGCAAACACACACATTGTTAGCCACACCACACACACGTATTGTTAGCCACACCACACACGCACACACACACATGGAGGCGGCATGGGCAGTGGGGGATGGCCGGGCGACCGTAGGAGGTGGTGTAGAGATGCATTCAGTTCAAGCAGTGAGTAGGAGGACGCGAGGAGGGGCTCCCCACCCGATGCCCACGTCTCTCCCCACTCTAACCTCTCGCATGCATTACTACTGCACGGAGATGAGGTGTTTTAGAGTGCTCCATTACGGACGGAGCCGCCATCTTGAATCTGCCCGCATACTTACGACCGCATGTCTCTCGTAATTAACGTGGAGACCGTCTGTGTGACGGCTCTGTGGAAAAGGTCTGACATACTGTGGCGCTTGTTAGCAGATTTGAAGACTTCTCTCTTCCCATAATGGAGAGGCATCGTTCTCATGACTCAGGACAGGTGAGGGGGATCAGGAGAATGATCTTGTGCTCTCTGCAGGATGCCTTCTTGTTGCCAGAACAACAACATGTAATAGACAAGACGACTATATATGAATATCAATATTATGTCCTGGAAATGTTCAAAACAAAAACAATAATATTTCTAGCTATAGCTACAAATGACAGCTCAGGATTATAGAGTGGAAGACTGCAATCACATATCGGGAGTGTACTTTACTGTATAGTATACAGTTGTATAGTACTATTATAATGTACGGTATGGGGGACCCCATTGACATGAAATCTGTCTCATGTATTTTATACAAATTTTATAAGAGTAAAAAAGTTTTTAAAGGAACAATGTTGGGAATTGTACAAGTAAACCCTGATGGCATGCTGTAGTTACAGAATGTTTGTTTATGTTGATTTGTGTATGATAATATGATTTATTATTAAATCTATTATAAATCTATTAAATCTACTATTTCTAAGTCACTTTGGATAAAATAATCTGCTAAATTTGAATTTGAACAATTCAGGACTGAACCATTTTTCTACCGTGACTCCCTCATTTTCCCTTGTACTTTATTACAGCCTAAGCTTTGTGTTAAATCGGATTCCCTGCGGACGGAAATTAACAGCCCAATGTTTTGTCTGCTACAGCTCAGTTTGTCTCAGCCTCCTCCTTCTCCAAATGCCAGCTGCTGAATTGATCTCCAGGAGCACAGAGTGGCTTAGCTGACGTTTAGATGGGATATTCTTTGGTACGGGATGGCAAAAATGTCACTACTATGAGATACAATATTGGTTGTTTAATGATTTTAATGATGCTGTATGAACTTTGTTTTGCCGTAATCTAACAAGTGTGTTATACTGTATTGGAAATTATAACTGCATGAAGACAGAAGTCTGAAGTATATTTGTGGGTTGCACAGGAGAAAGCTACAGTAAAAGATAAATTGCCTACCATGGTTGTTACAGTACAGCATTTTTGTCAGATTCATTTTGAAATACTGCTCCATGTTCCAAGCTGGAAGTTTATTGGTCAGATATACCAATAATACAGACAGAGTAGCAAAATAATGCAGTGCTTGGAACAGTAATAGTGTGCAGTTGACAGTGCATTGCACAAGACTATCGAAAAAACATGTACATGGTGGTAAAATGGTAAGGAGTAAAAATAATAAGATTCAATAGAATGCATACAATGTGTGTGTTTCCGGTTTATATACAGTACAGTATACAGTGTATATGTGATGTATCACATGGACTTGCAATACATTGCAATTATAAAATATTTGCCTTTATGACTACACTACTGCAAATTGTGGGCAAACAGTAGTATATCGCATAGTGAGTACACTGGTCCCTACCCTCATTATGACAGGCTTTCAGATATATCCTGGTACCATTAATAACAAATGCTGCTACTGTATATATGGCTGTGATGTTAAATAAATGACAATAAATATTATTAATAGTAATAACTAATAGGATTTAAAAAAAATATTTTTCAATGGTGTTAAATCAAGGTTAAACACCAATTGTTTGAGGTCATATTGAAGTAACGTTGCAGTAAGGCTGGACTGATTTCACATGTCAGATACACAGTATCTGACATATATATATTTAATCATTTAATAAAGTTTACATTTTTCACAGTATCTGGAGGAAAAAATATATATATATATACTGTATATATATATATATATATGAGCACACATACAAACAACACACATTGACCCAGACTACTGATAGATACTACATGTTGTGTGAAATATAAATCCTGCTAAACCTCTTAGGAGAGTAGCAGTGGCAGAGACAAAATGGTTACATTCAATTAAGCAAAAGCACCAAGCTTGGTAGAGACAGAAAAATTGGTCATAAATAGTTTATATGTTGGTGTAGAGCCACTATAAGTAGCGACAAACACACATCCTTAGGACTGTGAGCATGAGTCATGTTAAACCCCAACACACTGTACTGTATGTAATCAAATAAGCCTCTAGGTTAACATAAGCAGATGCTAAAAAGGGATTTATTTTCCTTTTGTTAAAAATTAGAAGAACTTCTATAATGTGTATTATACAAAAATGTATTTCCATAGTGTAAACATAATGCAAATAACTACATACAGTAAGTTGGGTTTTGGCTATACACAATGTAACCTGAAACAACTACACCTATCATTATGAGGCAGAAATAACAGCTACTGTAATATACTATAATGAATGGTCTTTGTAATAATACCATGAAGGATGTAAGATCTCCTGGCCTTGCCTGAGTGAACCAGAGCAAGGCATGTAGGTTTCTGCTAGTTAAAGAGATAGGAAAGAGGTTACAAGGTGCAGAAATATTCCCAATATATTGCAGAGGGATATATTTAATATGCATCAACCAAATAAATAATAATAAAAAATAAATAATAAGTGTGTTAACATTATGACAAAAAACGCTACATT
>JAODUK010057340.1:0-18220 GCA_027564635.1 Typhlichthys eigenmanni
TAAAAATACAAATTTGCTAATGTGTTTTTTGGAGCGCTAAGTGATGTTTTCTTTAAACTAAAATGGGTCTTACAGGGACATGTCGGATGCATTCTCCAGTCAGTGTCATGTGACCAGTGACACTGGCCTCCAATCTGGAGTTGGTCCCCGGGGGCTGCACTGTGTCTGCCCACTGCTCCCTTGATGGATGGTTAAATGCAGAGGATGAATTTCACAACACGTATGTGTATGTGACAATAACAGCACCTTCACCTTTAGTCTAAACACATTGACAGTCCCACTAGACAACTGGAACATATAGCAATGTCCATGGGTATTGCTTGCATGTGTGTTTGTGTGTGTAAGCAGTGTGTTTACTCTGTTCTTTTAGCGCTGTTTTAGCACTTTTTTGGTGTTGTCTTAGCGCTGTTTTAACACAGTTTTAGCATTGTTTTAGCATTGTTTTAACACTGTTTTAGCATTATTTTAGCATTGTTTTAACACAGTTTTAGCATTGTTTTAACACAGTTTTAGCGTTGTTTTAACACAGTTTTAGCATTGTTTTAGCATTGTTTTAACACAGTTTTAGCATTGTTTTAGCATTGTTTTAGCGTGTAGTTTTACACATTAAGGATGGTGAGTGTGGCAGGTATTGTCCATGACAATATGAACATGGCATGGCATCAGGGCTCTCCCTCTCTCTCTCACTCCCTTCCTCTCTCTCTCTCTCCCGCTCTCCCTCTCTCTCGCTCCCTCTCTCTGAGGAACAGAGTGAGGCTACGATATGACTTCATTATCAGAGATGTTCCTCTTGAAGGAGCACAGCCACAGAGCATGTGTCGCACGGCCTCATCACTCCCAACGCTGCCTGGCACATAATCTTTCCCCACTCACGGCCACAGACACAGGGACCCGACTCGTCTTCAGCACCCACTCTCGTTCAACACAGGAAATTAATCCGAGAGAGCATATAGAAATACCGCCATTTCATGCCATTAGCACTTGTCGTGCAAAGTCGCCATTACTGAAATAGTTCAGGCAGTGCTGGGAAAGAAAGAGAAAAAAAAAATGTGGGATTCATTGGAGCAGAGCCTGCAGATCGCTCACATGGGGAATATTGTAATGGCCTTGTGCAAATGTGGATATACTGTATGTTTAGGAAAATACTGTACTGTACATGATGCCGAGAAGGGAAATTACTAAGTTTTTGGTTTTTGAATAGCCAAGGGAAATATAACAACCCGCTTAAGAGGCTAATTCGCAAGTGGTGAAAGATTGCACTCAACCCAGTTTTACATATACACACACACACTGAGTAAATCAAAGGATCCAATGTAATTTTTGCTGGCTCACCTCTTAAAAAAGTGTCATTTCATTTGAGGGGTTTCCAATTGATTCCTTTCCAGATGCCACCATTACTGTAGCTCTGTCAGCGCACGTCTATTGACGCTTGTCAGTCGTATTTGATTTGTGTTTGTTTACCACAGTGATTTTTGTCACAGCTGTTGTATTAGATTTGCCAGATTTTTGCCGATGACGTCTGCAGCCAATGCATTCTGTGTTTGTCATGACAGGTTGAGCCTTTATTCTCTGTATTAAGAGGAGGAGAGGAGCAGGAGAGGCAGACTAATGTAAAGGTCCTAACTTGTGTGTTAACCACATTAAGGCAACATTAGAAGCTAAAACACACAACCAGCTATGGGGATCAACGTTCTGTGTGCGCCAGCCAGTTGGCAGGCATTATTTATTGCCACAGTACCAGCTGCATTTGGTCATTGAAGTTTATGCCACTCTCTAACATATCATTCTGTTCTCTCTCTCTCTCTCTCTCTCTCTCTCTCTCTCTTTATCTTTCTTCTCTCCAATCTTGTTAATCTTTACAAGATCCCAGACTGGCATATGTTAAATTATTCCATATTAATCTGCCCGCTGTGGCTGTAAAATCTATTTTGGGGCTGGCTTGTTTTTGACAAGTTGTAAGGATATCATTGTGAGGCATTTAATTATTTTCTTCTTTTTTTTCTTTTTTTTTTTTGTCGTGATGTTTGTTGTGTTGTTGTTAGATAATTGGATTTTGTATGGGTGGGCTGTGGGTTGCACAGGGACCGACTCATGACGTGAGTGTTTGTTGGTGTTGACGTTTTATGACTAACCCCCACCCCAGTCAAGTCTCCCTGTTGTCATGGCAAAGACGTAGCTTTTTTTTCCTCCAGGCCTGCACACCCAGCTAACTGCCGGAATTCCTCAGAAGTCCGTAGGACCTTCAGAAGACTTTCAAACGTCCCTTTCCCATCCTCGTATTTACCCCAGTGGGCTACAGACTCCGCTCGGAGCTCCAGGGAACTGGGGCCAGGGCTGTGCTGAATTGATAATGGACTTTAATCTGTGACTGTGGTGATTTATCAGTTCCTGGCAGTCTTCTGTCCCACACGCACACACATGCGCGCGCACACACACGCTAACTTTAACACGTTAAAACATTAAATAGCAAATATCGCCTCGTCTTCTCATCACTCCAATTTTTTTTCGTTAAAAAAAAAAAAAAAAAAAATCTCGAGACATGGATGACAGGAAGGAGAACGAAAGTAAATCCTACACGGAGCTCCGGTCCAATTTGCCAAGCACGCTGTGTTATCCCTAAGCCTGTCAAACGCACCGACAGGGAAAGCTGACACATCTCGTATGGTCATATGGTCACCATCAGCACTGCAGTTATTTATGATACGTTTTCTTCACACGTTCAGTGCTGTGTGCGTGCGTGTGTGTGTGTGCGTGCACGTGCGTGTATGCGTGTGTGTGTGTGTTTGCGTGAGTGTACGCGCATGTGTGTGAAGACGGCTTGCTGTGGCGATAGGCCCCATACTGTAGGTATTCAGTAGCATGCTAAATGAAGCGCTAAAGACTACACTAAATAATTGCCTATTAGCCTACGTTGTTAATATTAAATGAAAAGTTAATTTAATATGCTTCCGTTAGTTCCCTGTCCAGTTTCACTTGGAAGTTACTACAAGAGGGCCGTTACTGGTTCACACCTTTGCTATTTGGATTTGAGTGTGTGGTGTGTTTATGTGTTTTGTCATACCTGGAGGATATCTGTTAGCTCAGCAGGTTTAGCATTACCAAAGAGCTCCATTGTTCTGGGCTCAGTGGAGAATACTCCAAACACAGGCCCTGTAATTAAAGGGCTCACTCCTACCTAATGCTTTTGTTCCCAAGCCCCCCTCCTCCACATTGTGTTGGGGGCTGGGGGGAGGTCACTTTTAATGAGTTTTGTGTGTGTGTGTGTGTGTGCGTGCGTGCGTGCGTGCGTGCGTGCGTGTGTGTGCGCTCACGTTTGCAGTAGTACATATGCATGTGTGGGTTTTCATGTGTTTACAACAGCATATGTGTAGCAGCAATTATTTGTGATTGCTGTGTGTGTGTGTGTGTGTGTTTGGAGGGGGGGGGCTTAGTTTAAGTCACCAGAGCATTCATTCACACACCAGACACCACAGTGGCCATCTGTGGGCAGACCCATGATAGCTGTGTCTCCTTTCACCTGCGGGGTCAGTGCTCTCACTTAATCCTCCATGCCTTATGGTGCATTCCATTTGAACTGGGAAGTCAGAATTTCCAAGTTCCCAGTCAGAAGTTTTTAATTGAATTGGAAGTCAGAGGAACCTCACCTCAAAATTCAAGATGGCTGCTCCACATGTGAACTGTATTATCCCATTTAGCAGACTAATACAGGCTGTTATTTATATAAAATGATATTATATATAGTAGCCCTCGCCCATTTATGAAACCTGCCACTGAATGAAATGCAGTCAAAACTGGTGGACCTCATATTTGTTCTTGTGGGGGCACATTTAATGGTAGAGACGTGGCCTAGGTCACAAACCAGCTCCAACCAGTTACACTATGATATCAATGAAGTCATGTCTTGATGAGGTGTGTCCAGGCATCAACTATGTCTATGGCAGGCAGTGAACGTGAAGTGATAGGACCTGTCCTGTATGAAAAGCATAGCTCGTAGAGTGGACGTTGAGCATATCAATCTGAATACTATGGCTGTGACATCTGTACTTACCAGTGACGTCCAGCGTGTGTACACGTTTACCATCAAGAAACTCATTTACCATCTTGACTTACCATCAAGAAATCAATGACTCACTTCACCTCTGAGTCTTTCTTGGTCAGACCATTATCTCATTTTTCTGTAGCTCTCTGTATTGCGGAGGAGTAAGCACAACACAAGCTTTCCTGGAGGCGTCCATTTTGGTTTTCCGAATTGTTAACTGGCCACCGTCATTCTCAGCTGTAACTTCCTAGGTAAATGAAACTGAGCTTTACACACACACACACACACACACACACACACACACCTCTCCTTGGCTGCCATCCATTCCTGGAACCACCTGAAGGCTCTGTCACTGGTGGCTCAGATTTCCTTGTGTCAGTGCAGTGGAAACCCGCTGCCAAAGACGAGACACCTAATCAGGCCTGAAAAAGCCTCTCGCCACGTCAGAGCCACGTCGGTATAAGAACGCGGCCGTGGCTTATCAAGTGTACAGCAACCCCCCCCAATCACTAACCAACATAGAGCAGAAAGGTAGCTAACCTATTTGACACATGTACTGGTGATAGACGCTACTTTGTCATCTCTCTCTGCCCACACACACATACACACGCACACGCACGCACACGCACACACACACACACACACACAGAGACCTCTGAAATCCTTTAGAGACTTCTGTGTCTGTTAATGGCTTATACAATGTGATCCTTTTGCAGTCTGTGTTATCCACAACTATTTCACTCTCGCTTCCATGTCTTTTCCCTTTGTCTCTCTCTCACACGCTCTCTTCCCCGCCCCCCCCACCCCCCGCCCACCCGTGTTTTCACAGTCTCGGAAGATGTTTACTCAGAGGATTAGGAGAGATTACACCACGATCTGTCTTTGTGATAACAGCTCGTTTTTGGAAGGGCCCCAAACAGAGAGAGAGAGAGAGAGAGAGAGAGAGAGAGAGAGAGAGAGAGAGAGAGAGAGAACCCGCCAACTTCCTCGTGTGAACTGATGAGAGTTTGGCAACTGAACGTCCTGCCGATTAGCGGACTACTGGAAGGGACAGAGAAGCGTTATCAGATCCCTTCGCTCTACAGGACCTTGGGCCCGTCTACCCGCCGAAAGCTTCAGATATCCCCCGCGGCTGACTAGAAACAACAGGGCAGGACAGAACGGTTGTAATGTTAACTCCGAGAAATGACCGCTGAGACCCGCTTAAGTTGCTGCCTGTCTCAGGGTCCTCCGTTAATATGGGAAGCTTGTGTGTGTGTGGGGTGCACGCACGGACGCTTGAGCTTTTGTGCACCTATTGATCTGTGTGTATTATGTGTGCCTGGGCAGGGATCTATGATTGTTTAGTGTGCGCGCTTGCATGCACAAAGGTGTGTGTGTATAAAAGCAGTTGTGCGTTTGTGTGTGTGTCTACAGTGTTTAGTGACAATGCTAAAATACTTAAAGGTATAGTCCAATTGTAAGCTAATACACTTTCAAACAGTCAAACAGTTCACATTCTCTGTGCATGCTGACAAAATATTGCAGTATTTCTAAACAGCCCTGGCTCCATAAATAGAAACAGGAGTTTCTGCGGGAGCATTGGAAGGAGAGGCATTTTTGTTTTGTTTCGAGTTTGAAGTTAGCAAGCGATTAAAAAAAAAAAAAAAAAAAAGCGTGAAAATTACATTAACTTACATTGCTTAATGCTTAACATACTTACTTGGAGCATGGAGCAGACCTGGCACCACTTTCCTCTTTGCTCTCCTATCAGTTGTGGCCCTCCTGTATCACTGTCAATCAGATCAGCATGGTCTCACTGCGATAGAGCCAATCCAACAAATAACGTCAAATACTTTTTAAGATGTTGTTTTCCGCATATTTATTTGTTTACCGTTCCAACTTGATCAATTTCAGTGAGGTGACCGGAAATGATTGAATTACTCCGCACCCTATTAGCACTTGATGGCCTTTTCCATGGCCTGAATATTGACAGCCGATGCCGTCGATTAGCATGCCGGTCACAGGGCTTACGGTGATAATTGAGATCGTAATCACACGGTCCATAGCTGTCAACTCCGGCTTTTGATTGATTGATTGATTGATGGATGGCTGATGCCAGATGATGGATGTGTACTCTCGTTGATCCAAGCACGACCTCCACAACGGGACTTCAAGGAGGGTTTATGGCAGCGGTGCGACTTCATAAAGGCAGAACTGGGGCGTAGATCATCGCGGTGACATGCCTCACTCGGGTGATTACGATGTCACGGATGCCGGGGTCACCGAGCGGTGAGGGCGCTAACATATTTTAAGGCCTCTGCACATTGACGAGTGATAGCAACAAAGGAAACGTTGCCTGCATTGTCATTTCATGTATTTGTATGTTTAGACAGTGGCCGCGCGGTTGTGAGTCGTGTTGACGTGACCGTTGGTGATGCACAGAGGGAGATGAAGTGGAGATTTAATTAGTAGTTCATCAAAACAATCCCAGAATACTGAATACCGCATTCAATATACTTGGAGGTCAGTTGATATTGGTTCTAAGTTGCCACACCAGTCTTCGTGTGCGTGGAAGCGAAACAAATTGCCCCAAGTGCACATTGATTATCGTCCTTTATGATCCAATTCTCTAATTCCTCCCCCATATTCCTCCTACGGTTATTGTTCCCCCATATGTCAGTATCTGCCAACCCTCCGTGACCCCGACATTGATTATTACACAACATTGATAATCTAATTGAAACGATGCCCTCGGCCGGGGCTCTTTAGGCTCGTCCCTCTGCGCGGTCATTACCAGAGGTCACGACCTCTGACCCCTCTCAGCCATTTCCCTTCCTGGGTCCCAGAAGAGGAATCCGGGGCCCTAATCCAGCATGGAGGAGCTGTGGAAGAGATGAGGGGGCAGTGCAGGCCTTCTGGGGGGACGTGCGAGGGCAGGACAGCCCCTGACCCTTCCTTTGCTTCTGCCTCCACCTCTGCCTTTATCCAACAACCACACTCACCCCCCTACCAGCCTCCAACCCCCCCTCCCCCTCCCTCGGCACTTAGAGCAGGACCCAGCTGTCCTGGAAGCAGGAAATAAATAATAAAATCACAGGGACTCATCCTTTTAATTCTGCCTTTTTACTCCCGCTATCAATATTGTTATTGCCTAAAGTGGCCGGGGTCTCCTGCCCCGAGCTGACTGACAGACCCCCCCCCCTTTCTCTACCCAGACCTTTATTATGCATGCAAGGGCGTAGGGTCGGTGCTTGGATGATTGGGTGGGGGGCCTGGAGAGAGGGCCAGGGTCCTGGCTGCGTTGGAGTGTGAAGAGGACGTCTTTGTGCCACTCTCCGCTGAGGAGAGTCACTCCAACGTTCGGGGGGGGGGGTTGCCTTCAATTTGGCACTGGGTCAAATGAGATCCTTGTGCGCACCGTTCTCTGGAGCCATCCAGAGGGACCAGACTCCGCTAGCAAAACGTGTCTGCTCAGCCTGTTAGCTGCTAATGGAGACAGAGGAGGTGTAGACGGTACCTTGGTTAGGGAAAAATAAGCCTTTCCCGAAACAGCCGGCCCCGCTGGAAATCATGCGCCACATGTCAAACGCTGCATTTGTAAATACATATATAATGTCATTTGAGGACCATATGCAGTCCCTCTCATTCTGCTGGGTAACCGGCTCTGGAGAAGCGTTATATGGTAGAAAAGGCGTTGAATGTGGGTCAGTCAGTTACATGCTGATTCCCTGTGCATCTATTTGCATTACATGTCCCCGCTAGAGCCAAGTATGGGTAATGAATGCACTTGGTAGCATTGGAGGGCAAATGACACGTCTGCCTGAGCAGTACAAGCCAGTCTCCCCGGCTCGAGCGACAAAATGCATTCACCACCACCATGGAATGTAAGATGTTTTGAATGCCGCTTTGTCTGAAGGTGAAGGGGGTGCAGGAACTGACTCGGGGTGCGATGGTAACCGGCGTGTGGTGCAGCACATTCTCCGCGCGCGGCAAATAATTTTACGTCCCGTTTTGAGCTTTGTTAGCGGGAGCTCATCCCCAAGGCCCTCCTTTGAGCTGTCTTCTCCACCGCCTGCCTCCTCTCCCTCCCCGCTACTGTTTTGGAGCCGTGGCACCCTGTTCCTGACAAATGTGTGGGCTCCCTAATAATCTGCCAACGGGCATCGCTGCACGTGAGAACAGCAGAAGGGGCGAGATGGTTTATTAAAGATGCGTGGCGAGTTACACTGACGAGGTCTTCGTTCAGCCTCAGTGTGAAAATGGAGTTTGGCGCGGAGCTCAAGGGCTCGCACAGAACAGCTGTGGGCCCAATCGGACGTGGCAAAATGGAGTCTTGGCATCGTTTCCAGGGAATGCGATGACGACAATAATCCCAGATAGAATCGAGAGAGAGAAGGCTCTGGGTATTGTTTTCTGTTTCAGATGTGGCTTGCTAAACCCTTCAGTCTCCCCCCCGCCGCCCACTAAAACTGCCCGTTCAACAGTTTACCTACTCGTTTAGCAGGTTGTTAAACTTCAGATGTGCCGGTCCATTTTGCCCAAAGCCCTTAAAACATCCACACTTGGCTGCACGAGAGAATCCACTCGGCTCCCGGTTGTCTAAGCGCACGCGGTTGTCTAGCCAAGCCTTACGGACTCTCTTGCTAGTGTCTGGAGTGGTACTCAATGGATGGAAAGAAAAACAGCAGCGGCAAAAGGTGACTTATCGTTTCAGAATTCCAACCTTACTGGGCACCAGGGCTAGTTTTGTTTGAGGTCTCCTAATGCATAACGCAGAAGTACATTTAATATTGCTTGGAGGGAACCTATACTTAGACCAACTTATTTTGGTCTCGGGGGTCTATAAAAGAGTATGTAAGAAGGCCAAAGTCACATATGTGTTCACAGATATTACTTCGCCGTCTCCTGAGAGGCTAGCCGATGTCTCATAAATACTGTCTTTAGAAGCTAACGGCATCGTAAAAAAGGCTGGGCCAACCGCGCTTAGGCGGATACTTTAGCCTATGGCCTTCGCACCTTATTTAATGGTGACAGTCCATTCCCCTTACCCCCATCCCCCTGGAATGTCATGTCAGCAGATGTCCTACACATGTTGAAAGTCCTACTGCTTTGCTACTGCATTCTTAATTTGTAGTTCAATTATGCGTGTTTGAGTAATAATACAGATAACATAGGGATGCAATGACGGTAATGTTAGTAGGAGTGGAATTGTGTCTACGTGGTTAGTTTAATAATGAATTAATAATAATTGGCAGTGGGGTTTTGTCCGATGGAAATGTTTGTGTTTTGTGTGTGTGTGTGTGTATGTGTTCGCGTGTGTGTTTGTGTCCTTGTGTGACTATATTAAGCAGTCCCAGCCATGCTCCTAGCACTCTCTCTCAGAGTGAGTAAGTGCCTTTGAATCAATTGGTTGGGATTACCAGCGTTAACATCAAAGTTCATCTGTTCTTTATAGAGAATGCAGACGTCAGTCAAACACCACCACGCCCCTTTCTTCCCCTGAAATTACCTTATAGAAATTGTGCTGGCTGAGAAAGTTATCAGAGAGCCGGCCTTTCATTTTCATTTGCAGCGGTGACCTCACCCAGTCAAGATCTGTGTGCTTATCGTGCATTTTTTTTTTCTTTTTTTTTCCATTATGTTTACGTGAATATTTATGTGAGATTTGCTTCTGCCAAGGATGCATGACATTCCCATTTAGCCCAGTTTATATATAGCATATTGTATCCAGAGAGACAATTCCACAGCTGAATTTAAATTGAGTTACATAGGATTAGATCTGAATCATTGGAACACTTTAGTATATGTCATGATAAATATTACTGCTCAACTGTGTAACAGTCCTTTCTTATGCATTTAACAAATAGTTTGTGGTGTGCTACTGTATATTGTTTCCGCTTAAATTGAGCGGAACGGTGATGCATACCACTAGGCCAGGGAAATCATAATACAGTAGCTGAATGCAGCAACGTTTTTTTCTCTTCTCAGAGTCAGAACAGGTGCAGTGCTTTAATGTCTCTGTGAAGCATTGCAGAGGAGCTACTGTGTGTAGTACTTCAAGTAGTAATAGACCATCGACAACTCCTGTCTGTCCTTCACTCTGAGTTAGCAAGCCTGCTGTCTGCCTTTACAGGATCACTTGAATAATTGATCAGTCTCCACGGACTGCTCCTTCCTCATGCCGGAACATCCTGGAAAAGTCCGTCTCTTGCCTGGAGCCATTTGGCTGGCCTCTGGAGTCACATCTGAGTCTCTTCAGCTTTCGCCGCTCGCTCATTTTTTGGTTTCCCTCCTCTCCCAGAGGGGCACGACACCTGCTTGCTCTTAACCTTGCTTGTGTCACAGAACCGCAAGCCGCAGTGCAAAGCAAAATACAGTATGTACACGTGCGAGGAGACAAAGCAGAGTTGATCTGTTCCAGAACATTCTCCCTTTTTTTTTTTTTCAAAACCGGAGCTGTAAAACATGCCAGCGAAAGAGCATGGCGGGAGGCCACAGACGGTGCTCCTTTCACAAGCAGACAGCTGCATGATTGCACCTGTACTTCACAAATACTCCAAGCAGAGGAGGAAAGTAAATGAGAGATGGCTGGTGAACGAGAGCTGCTTCTCTTTGTGACGTGTGAGCGACAGACTGTGGTGTGACCTCTTGTTTGCTTCAGAATGACATTGCAGTGGGTGCGGGCTCTCAAAAACTGAGGATGTTGACCATGCAAATGTGGGTCGCTGATGGGTAGCCTGGTGTAACCAGACCCAAAGTTCACTTTGTGAATAGGGTCTGCACATATGCTCCAGTCTTCAAATGCATCCTTATGGGCGTAAACCTCACGTTAAGTTAACTATCGGAGCAGTCTTTAACCTAGCGGCGTTGCTGCAACTGCGTGTATCACTCCATGGGTCTACTTTGGTGTCTGCCAAGGAGCTGTGGAGCCGACTGACACATGCACGCGGTTGAGGGGTGACGGGGAGGGGGTAGGGGGCTTGCATGGATGAAGTCAGAGCCTGACAAATCCAGGGTATTATCAAGCTTTTGTCCAGCCAGCAGCTGTCACTTACTAGGCTAGCTAGGGATAGCTGATGAGGTCGTGGTGGTGTGGGGGTGGACAGAGGGGAATCCATGACCTCTCCCGCATCCTCACGTAGTCAAGTCAAGTAATTTTATTTATAAAGCACTTTTAAAAACAGCAAATGCTGACCAAAGTGCTGTACACATCAATGCAATACAATTAATAAATAAAATAAAACAATAAAACAATACACAACAAACAAGACATAGTGTCCCAGAACTTACTTGAATGCTAAAGAGTACAAGTGTGTCTTTAGAAGAGACTTAAATGTCTCAATGGGGGAAGACGCTCTAATAAAAAAAGGAAGCTCGTTCCACAGTCTCGGGGCCACAACAGAAAATGCACGATCACCCTTAGTTCTCAAACACGACTGTGGAACAGATAATAAAAACTGGTTGGACGATCTAAGAGGCCTGGAAGTAGGACGTAGGAGGAATGACGTGTGGGCACTCCCTGGGACAAGGGAGGAGACAAAAGACAAATTATGATTATAGGTCGGAGTGGAAGAGAATGAAAAGATGAGCCACAGAAAGGCACTGTCTGTGTGGCTGCAAAACGCTTTGATTGGATTGCGGCGTAAAGAATGGCAGACTGGCCGATATGTGTTGATTTCCTGTGAAGATTCTTCCAAAAAAAAACTCCTTTATCTCGGCCTGCCTTCCTTCAGAAATGACCAGCGGTAATGCAGATCTAATCTCCTGCTATCTTCTCAGTGGGACCCAAAGGCTGTCCGTCACCCGACCGAAAACCTGTCTGCTCTTTCTGCTCTTTGAAATAAATGAAAGTCTTGGGGGCTGTGGAATAAATATGAGCTAAGCCTTTGACTTGATGCAAGTTAGCCGAAGGGGCTAACGTCAAAAGCCTGCTTCATCTGTCGAACGGAGATACTGAGGCCAGTCAGATAATGTATATCAGATAATCTGATATACATTTTTCAATCAAAAGTGATCAGATAAGAAATAACAGCCCGTCTGATTATAAAGTCACACCGAAGGGCCAAGAGTTTTCCTCTTTTCACTTTAGTTGGAAATATATGACCCTCATACAGGCAACCATCAGAGCTCCTGTCAAACTTCAAGTGAAATTGGATCCACAGGATAATAACAACCATCTCTTTCTCATTCCTATTGGCTGGGACTGACCCCCCCCCCCTCCCCCTTCACGACCTCAGAATAGTCACATGACCCTTTCTGCACTCCCTCTGATTGGATTACTGCTTTATTGGCCAGTGCTGATGTTTACAGTCATGCTGGGACCTGGCTTTGATCCAGCAAAAGCAGCAACGGGGGGGTGGTATGGTGGATTGGTGTATTTTGCGTCCTAGCCTAAGCCCAGCAAGTGTGTGCGTGCGTGTGTGTGACATCTGCTAAATCCTCCCTGGATCAAAGGATGACTATTACACAGACAGCTATCCGCATACCTCCGCCGTGACCCTAAAGGGCTCATGACCTCTGTCAGCGAGCCACGTTGGAAAACACAGGTGGGGAGGCACGGGGGCCATATGGGACAACGCACAGTGGGGACATTGTTCTCCGTATCTCCAAGCGTGTGTGCATCTGTGCCAAAGATATTTGAAAGCTAGCGAAGATAGAGCAATGCGATGCACGTCTATGGGAGCACTTCCGTGCTGGTGTGGGCGCATCGCTAACGTCATTAACGACATTTTGCTGAGGATGCTGAATCAGCAAAATCTAGTCAAACGTGAGAACGACGGCCAAATCTAAAACTCAGCTACGGACATGCACAGAGCGCTTGGCCATTCTAGTCTGAATAAAGATTTAGAATGACCCCTTCCAAAAGTAAAAAAAAAAGTTAGAAAGCGACGTATGCTGTCGCCTCTCGCTTTGCTTTATTCCCTCTGTCTGAGCTGTGTTCTGCTGCTCTCTTCGTTGATTGGTTACCATATAGTGGTAGCGCTAATAGCTTTAGCATGTGCATCTTGCATCCATATTAAAGTGTGTGTGTGTGTGTGGGGGGGGGGGTTTGCAGTGGTGATGTGGTGAGATGGAAAGGTTCCTACTGCCCATGGTTGAACATGTGTCTGTGAGCCTTACAATAGGACACAATATATACCACCTTTCAGGCGACAGTGTGTACGTGTTTTTATATATTTCACTTTTTGACAGCTTTGGAAAAAGGGGAGATGAAATGTGCGTGTGTGTGTGTAACCGCTAGCTTATTGAAGCATGTGTTGTGTACCAGTGGTTTGCTGTACTTTGCATGTGCATGAGACAACCTGACATTTCAAACTGGGCGCACACAGATGAATATTGAACAAATGTCATTATATGGGGCAGAATGAAGATGCTGGCGGTGAAAATGGCACTGGGATACTTTATCTGCCCTTCATGCACAGTAATTGCTTCACGGCTGGCCAAGCGATTTTCATTGACTCCCGTCTCAAAGGCCGACCTTTTGAAAAAGCCTGGGAACCACGCCTTGTCTGCCCGCGTGATGGCGATGCCGTTGCTCCACTTAAACGACCCATGACCTTCTCTCCTCAAACATAAATGCGTGGCGCCGGTAACCTGATGAGCAGCTCTCATTCATATTCCTCGATACCCCTTCCCAGGCCCACTACACATTTCATCCTGATTGCGAGGGCGGTCCGTTGACACAAATCGCCCATTCTT
This sequence comes from Typhlichthys eigenmanni, assembly GCA_027564635.1. Lineage (NCBI taxonomy): Eukaryota > Metazoa > Chordata > Actinopteri > Percopsiformes > Amblyopsidae > Typhlichthys > Typhlichthys eigenmanni. Next base: position 13,721 of record JAODUK010057340.1, read on the forward strand.
CTCTCCGAGCTCTTGTTTTGCAAGCCCATTACCGACTTTGATGTATTCAAGCGGGGGGGTTGTAGGTGGTGGTACCTGATGATGAGTCAGCGACGATCACTCTGGCTAATTGTGCGTCAAGGTGCTAAAGCTTCTGGGCGAGCCTGTCGCCAGACGGCTGAGTCCATCTTCGTTATGCGAGGCGATGCCGTCTTGGTGTGTTGCTGAGACGCTTGGGTATGTTTCCGGTGCCACTTATTGCCTAGCCTCTGCGTTGTCCGTCCGTTCTGTGAACCATATTCTGTGGCAAAGTCACCAAACATTTGAAGCGTGTTTTTTGTTTATTTCTTTTATCAAAATGTGACTGCCGATTGTATACAGGCAGTTTTTATGTCCTTGTGACCATTGAAAGCGCAGTTACATCTCTTCCACCCATTCACTTCAATAAAGTCTTCCTAATAACTGTCCAGAGGCGTTTCAAAGATGGCTGCCGAGTGGCGAGACTTGCCTATAGAGAGCCGAAGTCACTTCGGGACCTTAGATTGGAAAAAAATATGCATGGTAGTCAACGGCGAGAATACAATTATTTTTAGATCCAGTTTGCTTTGTGACACGGAAGTGACTTCGACTCTTTATAAGGACATTGGCTCTAGCCCTTAGAGCCAGCCAGCTTTCCCGCTTTTTTTTGTGCGTTAGAAGACCTCTGTGCTGGCGAGCTCCAGAGAGTGTCCTCCTGGAAGAAGCCCATCAACTTTGAACTGCTCTGGTAGATGGGAGAGCGGAGGGGAGCAACCCCCTGCAGATAATCTGGATGGCACATATATGCCTCCTTTGAAGTGCTGTGACGAATCACCTCTCTCCCCCACCCCCCCACCCCCCACCCCCCTCCCTCTCCCGTTCCCTATAATTTCATTCCCTGCCCCACAGCTGATGCAATTTCCATTTCTAATTCTTTAAAAAAATACACTACAGAAGCTCCAGCTTCTTTAATTTAACGGAGCTCTAGCCTCTGCTGAACTTGAGACTGACCCCCCGCCCCCCCTGCTGCACAGCCCACCACCACCACCACAACACACACACACACACACACACACACAGTAGCACAGTGGAACAGATGCTCGCTATGTCCCTGAACCAGGCCTATTTCATGCGCACTGACATTTCTGCGGGTGAAAGAGGGACAATACAACTCTGTGTGTGTGTGTGTGGTGACTGTGTATGTACTCACATTCGGTTGTTCTGGTCTTCGGGTCCCCAGCTGCCTCCTGAGCCCAATGGCCCATGCTGTGGTTGTGGGGCAATAACCCCCCCCCCCCCCCCCCCCCCATCCCACTTCCCAGCAGGTTCAAAGGAGGAAATGTACAAGGCCGTTTGTTTCAAGCTAGTCTCAGCCTCTTCCTTCCCTTAGCACTACGTCACTTAAGAGGCTCACGCTGATACATAGACTCCTGTATGCATGGCAGCACTATCAGGACGTAGGTCAGCATTCAGTCATTGGTTGTTAGCGTTGTTTATGTACACAAGTAAATTATTTCAGTCTTTGTGGTTTTTTTTTTTTTTTTTAAGCAGTACCTATAAAAGTATTTTTTAAATAGACTTGCAAACAGACAAACTCGTTTAGTTTAGAGTCTCCACGACTTCCCCCAGTAAAAAGTGTAAAGTCCGATTTGCTCAGTGAGTTATGTAGTTGATCGTTGCGTAGCCCTCGCTGCAAGCAGCTTGAGGGATGAGGCTGGACATGGTCTTTGCTGTATTTCTCCATATGTTCACACAGTCATGCTTTTGCCCCTGTGAGCGTGGAGCGCAGCGGGAATGCTAACATGTGGGCCAATAAGGACGTCGTGGGTTGTTTCTTGAAAAAGCATTATTTAGATATACAGATGTATTTTCATTCCATTATTGACACTATAATGCGCTATACCAATATATCCAAACAAGAATAAATAAATTCATTGTAAAAATAGACCCATTTAACTCAGTTTAGGAAGACTAAACTGAATCAAATGGGTTTTATGGGGTTTATGATTAGGCTTAAATGTATTTGTGTAATTTGCCAAAATGTATGGGCTACAACAGAAAAACACCATAGCTTCAAACCAGACTGGAATACAGAAATCATTTGAGGATAGCATTTAGTTAGCTGTTGAATGCCCTCTGACATTTTACTTGACATGGCCGTACAGTAGAAGAAAATGGACAGTTGCTGTCATCTGTCATACAGTAGCACCAGTATATATTTTGTATTACGTCCTCATGTTTATAGACTACAATTGAATACGTTAATTAGTTTAACGTAGCGTACGCACAGTGCCAACAGAATAGGGAACATTGATTTTGCGATGAACTCTAATGGCAGGATTGCACCATCACACCCCAGCCTAAAAGCATAAGCCTCCTCACACGCCAATGAGCGACTTAATTGCCCACATCCACATAAAAGGCTTAATGTATGCTCCCGGTACTGTCATACACATAAAACTATGGGAATCAAATGGGGCATAACTAATACAATTGATTTTGATCAGGTTATATGAATAACAGGACAAGCGCTCCTCGCCCAAGTGCCACTCAGGGTAAATCGGCGAGCTGCGTGCATCCTATTTGGTGTGCTTTTAATGAAGGTTGATTGGCAGCTCGTCCTAGTGGCCATAATAATCAGAAAGATGTGCTCGCTCTAATCTGCAATTATCGGAGCAATCATGTCCACAGTCCTCCTGGCCTAAATAAGCAATCGCTTCCACCTGTAAGTGCCACTCTGGAGCGCACAGAATGCCGAATGACAGCTGAGTGGCCCTTTTTATTTCGTTTTGTTTTACCTTCCAGTTGTCAAGCGGCTTCTGTCTTTTGCTCTCCCTGGGCACTTGGTGCTGCTGACGTCTTTTCTGTCTTTCTGGTATGTGGCGTTGGGTAAAGCTTGTGTCCAGAATCGCCCCGGTGGTTAAAATTAGTATTAAACAAACTTTTTTTTTTTTTTTCTTCTTCTTCTTAAATTGTTTTATTTGACCGCTCGTCTCTACTGCTATTTCTCTACAGCCACGTATATGTTTTGTTGTTAGGGTTTTGTGACGGTTGTGCTTCAAAACATAAACAGTAAGCTACAGTGAGGCGCTCTTGTGTCTGTCTGCTTTTAAGTTAAGTTTACCAGCGGAGATTTTACTTATTTTTGCTCTCATATCTTTCATACATCTACCAAGATGAGATTCCACAGCCCTGCCAGACTTAAGGTTTGAATAAACGAGGGCCAAGAGACCCAGCCTCTTGTCTCATCACAATTATGCTTTTTGTCATGTGCTGTCTCTGTTGCTGCTGGTGATAAAAGGGGAGGCTGATTAAGCTGCCGGAAGACTATTGATTCCTATTGACAGGGCCCTCAAAGCCCCTAATGAAGAGGATGTAGATGGGGTTTTTTTCCACAATGCAGTGTTTAAGGGCCGCACACCATAAAAGGCCTACATGTATATTCTCATCCAGTCTTAAAGGACATGCATCACGTACAATGGTGCCTTGAGGACGCCCTCCTGTTGGTATTATCACCAGGGAGGACCCACAGAAGTGTCATTCAGACCCACGGCTGACATATCAGCTCATCGGTTACGTGGCTGGAACCATTTAGGTTCTCCATTGGATTATTGTGTGTAGGATCTAGTCAGGTCAGGCAACACGAGGGCCTCTTCATTTGAACAATCCCTAGCTGAATCCTCTGGGGCAGGTTTCCTAAAAAGGAAAGATCACCAACAGCAGTTAGTTTTACAGTATGATGTACTGTATGTCAGGAGTTTCCAAACTTTTAATCTCACGACCCTCAAAATAACAGTGCCAGAGACTCGTGACCCCTGTTATCCCGAAAAACAGGCATAATATTATATAGTACTTAAATATAGGCTAGTAGCAGAATGCATCAAAGTAATGTACAGTTCTACTACAATCAATGATGGCTAGCATATGCTATTTCTAATCATTTTAAACTGTTCAGTTCAGAAAATCATCTTGTGACCCTATCTTCTATGTCTCCCGACCCCCATTTTGAGAACCACTGTTTTATGTGACCAAAATAGGAATTTTTTGCAGACACACACCACTGAGGTCATGGGTTTGATCCCCAGCAAACCCCATTCATCTGTAAGCATCTTAGTGCAAGATGCCTCACCATAACCTGCTCATTGTAGCTGTTCTCGCTTAGGATAACTTAGGATAAAAGCATCATGTTGCAACATTACCTAAATGGTATTGAAGGTCATTATGTGGTTACATGTAAACCTCTCATCAGGTAGGGGCTTTTAGCTTGGCCTTCCTGTGCCTCATATTTAACACATCTCTTTCTCTCTCCCGCCCTCTCTACCTCTCTCTCTCTCTCTCTCTCTCTCTCTCTCTCTCTCTCTCTCTCTCTCTCTCCCCCTCTCCTCTCTCTCCCCTCTCCTCTCTCTCTCTCTCTCTCCCCTCTCCTCTCTCTCTCTCTCTCTCTCTCTCTCTCTCTCTCTCTCCCCCACCCTCTCACCTTCCCTTCATATCCTTCTCTCTCTC
>JAODUK010057361.1:2219-18217 GCA_027564635.1 Typhlichthys eigenmanni
ATTTTACCTGCTCAGTGACTCCAGAGGCTTTTAACTGAGTCACAAGTGTGTTTGTCCAAATCTACAGCATAGACTGTGCATTTTACCTGCTCAGTGACTCCGGGGTGACGTGGAACGTCGTACGTACGACACTTTAGACTTAGTACAGCATCTTCGTTCAGCAGCTGGGATAAGAGCAAAACCCCATTCTGAAAAGAAGATTTGGGCAAATATGCTTTTACCACATTGTAAATCCACACTTATACTACAGTTATTGTATATTAATGAATATACAGAATACTTTTAGGGAAATTCTGTTTAAGGACGAATTTCACACTAATGTAAGATATCAGCTTTAGGAAGTACTACAAACGAGTCTGCATTAGGTTATACACACTACATGATACATATCTTTATCATATAGGCATTATGAGAAGAAAATGAATGCATGCTACATGTTTCTTACATTATGTTACATAAGAAAGAACAATACCATCTGCATATATATTGTATTTGTAATTTCTGCCAAGCCACTTACATTTTTAACAAAATACCCCATTCTATTCCATACTGCACTATTGCTTTTGTTTGAAATAATTACAATAACAGAGTAGGTGATTTTTACCCAATGAACCAGCAGAACATTACCAAGTACATATTTATAACATAACTGGTTACAGCTGCAACTCCAGGATATAAGCACTAGGATTAGCATCTCTTACATATGCAAGCTCATTGGAGTAAATACACCTGTAGGGTTAGAGTTGTGTCTTGTTGTTAGGATGACTGCCTTACGTTGCTGAGCGGACACAATACGTACAATACGTGTAATTAAGTTATCGTACAGCACTAAATGAGTACAACTGTATTTTGTGCTGCAAAGTCACCTCTGTGTAGAAGCGAACACAGCCAGAAGTGAAGCCAACCACAATACATGTCCAATCAGGGCGCCCGGTTGAGCTCCTAAACACATGCGCACGCACACACACACAGACACATACTAAAACACTGATATAACAGAGAGTGTAATCTAGTGAAAATAGTAATAAGAGAGAACATCCTACCTTTTCTGGCTCGCCAGTGGAATACAGATGACACTGCTCACATGCTCTCTGGAGAGAGGAGAAAGCACTGTGCTGTAATATATACAGATATGTGCCGGTCATATCCCCATATCTGTTTGAAGGACAACATTCTCACTCATGTCCTCAGGTTAAACAATAGCACATTTCTTCCACACTCAGCTAAAATCTGAACATCCCTCCACCCACAACCCAGCGGTCTGCCTCCATCCCTACCTCGAGATGTCTCCCGTCAGACTACGCTCCGTTAACTGGCTCACCAGAATAACTCCACTGTTCCCTTACCCATCCTCGGTGCTGAGGTTTCCACTCCAAGACACGGCCAAGGTCATCTCCTCTCTGCCACTGTCATCTGTGCGCCATTTAGCTGTAAGGCACCATGCGCTTATTAGTCCACTGTGCACGGGTAACGTGAAGGCTGATGTAACTCCATCGCTATCAGCTGACCTGTGAGAAAGACGACCCTGTGTTCACGCGCCACCACCAGTAAGTCGGAGCAAGGTGACAAGGACAGCGCACAGTTCTGCAGCCAGAAGGCGCTTTGCCCTGCGCTCTCCTCCTCCGCCTGGAGAGCAGGGAGCCAGACAGTCACACAAGAATCCAATGGGATATCAATGAGACAACGTTGTAAATACACTGTTCAATATGTGAATAGCTAATATAATCAAAATATTTATTTTATGAAATGAGTACAGAATTAATACAAATTCTTTTGAAAGGCGTCCTGAAATTAAATGTATTATTATTATTAAGACTGTTAATAACGTTACTGTGCAGAGAATGAGAGTAAAGCTTATACCGTGGCTACAGTGGCAGCGCTGTCCTCTTTTTCGTTGTCCCATGCTGACTCCCAGTCAGATGTGTCCCATGTCAGCTCATTCTCTGCTGGGAGAAAAAGACAAATGTGCTCTCTGATGCAGAGTTCGTGTAGCGTCTGGTGTAACCAACAAAGCCACGCTTCATTGGGAAGTATTCAGTCGTTTCGTCCTACTTTGCATAGACCTCTGGCTCATTTTGAAACTATTGGACAGCGCTGAACCAATAGGCATTGATACAATTGTCTTGATCGCCTCGTCTAGCTCTACCACCATTTTGAAACACTCTGGACTTCAACATCATCTCACTAACCCACCCTGATTGGGCTGCAAGCAGGGCGAACGCTAATATGAACAGGGTTTCCAGACTGTAATCTCAGCGAAAAGAAATTGAGCTGTATGTGGACACTGTTCCATTTGGCTTTCTTATTGCAGGTATAGCTTGAAAAGCTATATCTATAATATATAATAGCTAATCTGCCAAAACAGCAATGGACAAAAACTACAATTCTACTTCAGAGTGGGAAATAAGGGATGAGAACACAGAACCTAAAAATATTTGTTTAAAAATATTTGTCCTGTCAAAAGATGAGACTATTACAGAACTCACACCACCATCCAGAAGTTCTGCAATGTGCACAGGCAATGTCCAAGCAGGTAAATTAGATTTAAGATTGTTATGTTCGGGTACAGTGCCTTGTACAGCGACACGTCTTTCACTCACTTTCCCATCATCATCATTCCCATCCCATCATCCCTCCCCTACCGTACTTCCCCCTGGTACTGTATTGTAGAGCCCAGTCCATTACTCTTTTCATCAAACATGCTAAGCATACTCATTTTTGTGTAAGTATTACTAAGTAATGTGTTTTAGCGTGATATGCTTGTATTATCATGTGTATCACAACAAGAAAAACTTGTTGGTTTGTGGTATTCTGAAGACAACCCCTATCTGGATTGATAAACAGTTGCTTGGTACTAGTAGTAGTACCGGTACGGTACTATTGCCATTTGTCCATCTTAGGTACCGGTACCTTTTTGATTATTATCCTCAGTCGATTCGGGTTTCTGGCTCTGGAACAAGAAGTCCCTGACCGTTTTGAGCTCTTGGACCCGACAAAACTCCAACAAGCTGCAGGACATATCTGCCTCGTCCGGTCCTGACCCAAGTGGGCAGGGATTCAGCTAACTAGCTGTCCAGTTAGCCTGTCTGCTAACAACAGCAGCTCTGCAATGGAGGGGGGCGAACAACGTTGCAGTTTTAATGAAGTCGCTTTTCAAGTTCAACTGTCGTGCTAATTCGTTGACAGACAGCTCGCAGCGTGCGTTTTGTTTTCGTTCCCCAAATGTTATCTATGCACGTATAAACAACAACCCGATATTATTTGCAGGATTCACAGTTGACACCCTCGTCCAGTGAAATTGTTGATGACACGTTGAAAACAGTGATGTGCTTCCGGGTTAGTGTCGTCTGTGACTTATTCAAAGTAAAAGCCCTAATACGTCTGTGATGAATCACGATTAAATACAATTTTATTTTAATAAAGTATTTATGGTGCAATGTCGATGTCTATATAACAAAAGTATGTTTAGTGTATAAAGTTGTGTTCAAACAATAGAACTATGGTTAAAATACATTGTAATATATATGATAAATTATACAAATATCATATAATTACAATCGGGAGATGGGTCTGTGCTTATCTCACACACGGGTGGTGAAAGTCAGAAGTGTATTTCTATAGGCTGCCATGTACATGCCTTAAATAAATGGTGTGGCTTTCATATCTTAATCTATTCACCACGCATCAGCAGAAGGCGCCAAATTGAATTGATTTAGAGAACGACTTGAAAGTCATGGGCGCATATAAGTATCCTTTGAGGTATACAGATTATGGCCCTCTGGCAGGAGAGTACATCTTCGTTAAAATAATAATGTTAAAGAACAAATAATGCATTAATATATTTTGTTTATTATTTGTTCATTCTAAACTTTAATTTGAGTCAGTAATTTACTAATATTTGTATACCACACCTCCATAGAAAGAGCATGTCAACTAGCTAATTAGGAATTAGGATCACATCATATCATATCACATTATCATATTATACTATATTATTGTATTTGTTAAATTTGGTATTTTCTGTTATTCTATCATATATAAACTTATTCAGTATTGGGGTTTTTTTCAAGTAGGGATATAATACAGTTTAACATTCCCATTGCCATTGGATAGAAGTAACATCCATTTATCCCAGCCTACTAAAAATGTTGTTTTACTTTCTTGGGGCTGTTTTTGTGGCACATTGGGCATTACATTGACTAGTTGTCAATTGTTTCATTGTTTGAGCTTGTCCCCAATACTCACAATCTCACCTTTTCCCATCCTCTCTTACACTGTTTAAAACAAATAAACCTGGCATCTGGCCAGTAAACCTCCTTCAGACTTTATTAATAGCCCACCATCAACACACACACAGCCATCTCAAGGGGTGCCCAAAAGTTTCCGTTCCGGAAGACCGGACGCAGAGCCTCAGGAAACAATTGGATGACAGCGAGGACCTTGGGCTTCCGTGCGTGGTCACTGCTTACTGAACTGTTGTGTCAAGTGTTTCGCAGGCCACAGAACGAGCTCTCCATCTGGTTCCTTGTCTTCCTTTGTTGTTGAGGAAGTTAGCTGGCATTATTGTCCAGTGTGGATTTGTTGTTCATTCACATATAGTGTTGGTATTGGTTTATTAATACACACGTGTCTGCAATAGGACACATTAGGATGTGCTTTTATTTTACTTAGTTTTATTTTTCTATTCAATAACATCATTAGATAATGTATGTGCAAAACATATTGTAGAACAGTTGAGATTTTACAGAAGATGGTATGAATTTATTTTCAAATATATCTTAAAATGAAGTTGCTTTAGGTGAGACATTTTTAAAGACACTTGTCTTTTAACCATGATGTTAGACCCTGTGCACAAGATGTAATATCAGTGGCATAGACAATCATAAAAACATACTCTGCGCTGATTGGCACATGATAGTGACGGTATCACCCATTTCCTCCTAACCAAATGTTTTTGCTCAAAAAATGTGACCCAGTGATGGAGCGTACATAATTGTGTCACTCTGGTGGTGATGATTTGGACAATGGTTGTGTTTTGTGCTGGTAAATGGACTTGCCTTAATTCAATCACGGTGAAGCATGGTGAGATCTGTAATTATTTTTGTCCTGCTTCTTTTCGTTTAGAGGCAGTATGTTACACACATTTTCTCTGCTGTGCTTATGACTATTTAATATAAATTTTAAACAATTCCAAGAACATAAAGGTATTACTGAATTATTACTTTTTTTAAATTTTAGTCTTAGTCTTAAATTTTAGTCTAGATAGGCACATTTGTGGCATTGACATTTAAATGCTGAGAGATTTTCTCTTACCCATGTTTGGATCTTGGGTTACACATCTACAACGGTCTAAAGGTTCTGAACAATTTGTGAGTTCAAAACACAATGTTTTCCTTGTAGTCAAAAGTATCCATTTCTTTTTCAGTAACTAGACAGACCTATCATTGTGCACACTTGTTGCAATTTTAACATTAACACTTTAGGCTATATACACTGTGCACTGTAGGCCTACACTGTCCAGAAGAAAACCACTTATAAAAGTAGCTGTGATCACAACATGGTATACAGTAGGACTGTCTTATTTGTGGAATGGAACACAATGTTCAGATGTGAAGAAGTATTGATTTACAGGATGTAGAACTAGCCTTTGCTCACTGCCAACTCCTGCAGTAGCAATGTCTTAGGCCTACATCTCAGGACATTGTCAGCACTTAAGCTTAATTCTTAAACCATCATCAGTTTAGACATTGACAGTGGTCAGTCAACTAAATAATCAGCAGCAGTCAAGTACTCAACTGTCTTGAAAATTATTTTATTACAGCACCTTTTAGTTTTGAGTTGCAAACCAAACAGGCAAGTTAATCTTCTTAATCTTAAAGTTAAATTCACAGAAACCAAGACTTGTGAATGTGGCTTGGGTTTTGCTGCTTGGTTAAATCTTTCTGTATTCATTTAGACAGTGCTGTTCATACTTATCTAAATGGTCAGTCAGTTGTTATGCCACTAACAATAATTGGTATGCACACACTAATCTCATGTCTTGTCTGCAGATCAAGAAATGTAAACACACAGACATTCCTCAACATTCCAATCGCTAACCAATAACAATTTATATACATTATGGTAATTGAATTACAGACATTTATAATTTCCATAACATTACTTCTATACAGCTGAACAAACATACCAAGGGTCAACATTATATACCAGTTTAGACAAATAGACAGTTAACGTAAAATACTATTCATTAATATTTTTGTACATAGCTCACTCTATAAGGGAGACTCACAGAGCTGTGTTATGCTGTTGAGAATTTGTATTGCATTGTATTACAATTTAGGCTAGAACAGTATACATGGTTGCTGTATAACAAGTGTGGGAGATTAAGCATTTTACTTTATACAACACTGCAAGATTATTTAAAGAATATCCAAATTTCCATTTCAGTAATGCTTAATCAAATACACTTGCTACAGAACTGTTCAAGTGGCATGTTTGCATGTCCTAACACGCATTAGATGTTTTTATAGCAACATAAAAAACATAATATCATAGGGGCACACGCCCTAGTGTTGTGACACTTTGTGCTTTGCACCAGGTAGCAAGTTAATGTATCATCTGGAACAAGCCAGGAAATTCCATAAACATAACCCCTCCTGACTGCACGTCCATGTAATCAGCATAAATGAAAAGTGCATTAACAAAGAAGACAAAACAAGAAAATGTTGTCGTTCCCTTACAAAACAGAGCACCAATTTTATTAAAATGTTAATTTAAAATAATAGTTTCAGTGAGATTTTATATACACAATAATTTAAAAATACAAAATACAAACTCTCTGCTAATGCAAGTCCAACACAATGGATCAGGAGTAAAACATAAGACAACTGTCAACCCAAAATACTATTAATTAACATTTTTGGAAACCTTTGAACTTTAATCACAATGTAGAAAAGTACCATAGCTGCTATCTGCATATCTATACTGCACTTAAGAGGCCCAGAAAAATTCATCTAGAAAGAGCAGTAATGTTTAACAAACTAAAATGCTTATTTCCTTAAGTGTTTATGCTTTTACCATTGCAGGACATGCATTAGACTTTCAGTTTTATGTTGTCTGCATAGTAAGAGGACTGGTAAAAATAGGATATTGGACAATGCTGCCATTTAAACATTTTGATATTCACTTATTCAGTTATTTCTGGTTTGTGCAAATAGCAATGGTTTTGTGGGAAACCAACATGGAAATTACCATTTGATTTCTGTAGAACTATATACACAACTTATTTACCTCAATACTGACAGATTTAACTTTACATTCATCCAATAGTCTCTGTTTCTTAAGGATTCATATTCTTTAACTTCCTACAAGCAAGGCTCACTTTGTTCGAGATTTGAGCGGAGTCATATATGCAAGCTGAGATACAATAAATGCTAATGGGGGTTGAAACTAAAATCAATTCTGCTCATTTAAACACTGATGAAATGACAAAGAAACATCATGAAATTCTATCAGTGTAGCTTTAATTTGAGCTAAGGAAGCTGTTGATAGGGTTCATGTACAGTCCAATATCACTAAGTAACGAATATCACTAACTTTAATTTAGTTATATTTGAGTGAAATACTTTTTTGTCCACGTACTAACAAAATAAATCCTAGTTAAGGACAAAACCGCTGACATATGATGACCAAAACCTACGTCAAAGAGTATTGATTTGTTACATTTTAACCCGAGTTGCTGAAAATATGCTGCATTTCAGTCAGTTGTGCCAGCACAAGCCCCCAAAAGCAAATACAGAAAGCAAATACAGAAAGCAAAGTCATGGCCAGAGCCAAAAGTGTTGTTTGTTATTAAATAGCTTTTTGGAAAGATTTAAATAAAATAAAGTGAAGTGACTGAGTGTTAAAAATAAGGGGGGGGGGGGGGGGTTGCTTTCTGCGAGTTTGGTATGAGTTCCACACAATAATTCACCGCCAGGTCTAAAATACAACGCCATGCCAATACAGACTTGCAGTTAGCACCATCCACAATGACAAAGAGTCTGTTCATAGAACTGGTTGGTTCTATAAGAATAATCTATGTCACAAGGATTCCTCAGATATCAGTACAAATGGCTTGGGAGCATTACAGAAACAGAATATTGGGGAAATTTGGCAAAAACTACAGAAAACATTCACTTGTATTCACATCATGTATGCACAAAACAAATCCCAGTCTCTTGAATGCAGCATGGAAAACAAAGTAAACTTTATGGGTTTCACTTTCCAAGTTTACTTTGATTGTTCTAGATTCCCAGGCCTTACCTATGCCTATGATGACCTCTAGTGCAAAACAAATACACACAATGTCAAGACATAACAAGAAGGATGTCAAAAATCTCTTTCCCCATGTGCGTACACATATGTACACACAAGTATGCAAAGCACAAGGCCAAAACTGGCACCTTCATTTTTAGAAGACAAATGCATGGCTCAGATTAAAAATGTGCATTTGTTTAAAAGATATCGGTTTCAATGTAAAACAGACCTTAAACTGTCCTCAGCTGGTTGAATTGTGCAAGTGACATATATATACACACCCACACAAGCCATGAAGGCTACAATTTCATTCAGTATATATATATATAAAAACAATAATAAACAATAACATTTATAATAATAAAACACCAACATGGTGAAAATGGATAAAAGAAATCGGAAGAAATTGAAATTTCCCTCTCCATCGTGTTAAAAAAAAAAAAAAAAAAAAAAAACAGGCTTTCATAGAAAGCCATTGTACACATAAACCATTTGCCCATTCAACTGTATAAACAAACAGTATATACACCTTCATGATTTCAAGGTACGAGAGGAAGCCTCCAAACCACTAATGGGTCATGTAAATGCTATAAGGTAATTCATTGCTCCGTTGTTCATGTAAATGCTCTTAGGTAATTAATTTCTGTGGTTCACCAACTGTTATTAACAGTGTTAAACTATAGTTGAAAATACAGTTCTGTTAACAGATCCCCGTCCTACCCGGGGAGGGAGAGAAATGGGTAACTTCACACTTACCAAAGATACAACGGGAAAAAAGGGTGTCAAGATTGTGCGTAATCATCCTTCGCATATTCCTCTGCAAGCTTCTCATATGAATGGCCGTGTTCTGAACCGTCACTAGTGAATACAGACCCTTCGGTCTCAGAGCCCTGCTCCTCCTTTGAGTCTGTCTCCGACTCTGCATTGTCATCGCACGTGGTGATGGAGAGCTTTGCTTTAGTGTCATCCTCCTCCTCCTCCTCCTCCTCCAGGTTATTGTTCAGGAGGTTCTCATCAATAAAGGTAATGTTCGCATTTTGGAACGTTAGCTGTTGGTATTCCTTAGAATCCCACGTCCTCCTCCCGCCGGCACCGCAGCCCCCTGCTCCTGCGCTCTCTGGGTCAACTTCCTTGTCCAGCTGGTTCTCGTGCATGCGGTCTCGGTTCGCCTCGTGGACACTGTGCATTTGCTCTTCGGGTATCAGCAGCCCACTGTCTGAGCCGAGGAGGTAGCACTTAGACTTGGAAAACGCCACGGTGACGCGGTCGCTGAAGCTATAGCGCCTCTTGTGGCGCGGCGAATGCTCCAAGCTGAGGATGGTGTGAGAGGGGGCGTCGCTGCAGCTCCTGGAGCGGCTCATTTCTTTTGGTTTGACGCTGGTGGTGATACTACCGCCATTGTTCCCGCCCGCGTGTTTCGTGCCGATCTGCTTGATCAGGTCGTTGTAGCTCTCCTGCTTCTTGGACAGGAAGCGGAAGATGTTGACATCATTAGAGGGTGGCCGGTGACGGGACGGGTTACGGGTCTCTTGGTAGTGCCGGCGCCCATCGACGGACAGCTTCCGCCGCTTGCGACGTTTCTTCAGCGCCTTATGGGCTTCTATGACCATGCGCACCTTCCAGTTGAAGAAGAGCGAAAGCCACGCCAATCCCAGATAGATCCACATTTCCACAAAGTATCGGTACAGAGTAGGGTATTCTGCATCCGGGTTCACACCTGACAGAAATAAAGACAAGGTGGAAATTACTTTTTTTTGGATTGTTGATTTACTAAATCTTTCCTTATGTTAACTCAAATCCTACCAACAGTACTTAATTAAAAGAATTAAGAGCACATGGAGACATCATGGTGGCTTACCTGCAACAAGGTCACCAAATCCAATTGTTGTCAAAGTGACACATGAGAAGTACAATCCCTCAATGTAAGTCCAACCCTCCTGAGACATAAACACAAATGGTGGAAGGACTAAGTGTATCAGTACACCCCAGAGGAGAAAGATAGCCGTGCAGGTGAACTGTGCCTTCCTCTGTAAAAGAACACAAACATGACAAACATTATTTACATGATTCACTTCTTTAACAATTGGACATTTTACACACAAGTCGTTAGTAACAGGATACATTATTTCCCCATATTTCAAAGGGAGATGCTTTTCAAAATGTAGTCAGATCAGAGCAGAGCATTAGATGAATTATGATGAAACCATTTTGAAGAAATAATCAAGCAGTGGCGTGCCCTCCCAGAGCCAAAGGAAAGCGAAGATTCCTTGTTTGTTTCACACTGTAGTTGCATTTATATCATAACCGTTTTGGTAATTCTGTGACATTTCATCAGGAGAACAGCACAGAATGTGCGCGCTCTCTTCTTCATTTCTCATAGTAGCCTATATCCTACAATGAGTGAAACAGTGCCCCTCAAAATGAATAGGAAATGTGTGGTAAAACATGATATTGCATTCCTACTGTAAGTGAGGAGCCTAAGCAGAATTTACATGCCTTGGTTACATTTTTTTTTGCAAGATTACCAAATCAAATAAGGCTAGCTTCAGGTCGCGTGTCAAACTGATTAGTCAAAACTATTCAGAGGAAGCAAGCATCCTGCGGTGTTTACCTTGAACACAGTAAGCAGGCCTAATGGACACGTGAAGACATTCACAACTTGGATTAATGTTTATGAAAAACACTTTGGTTCTTTTGATCGATAAACCCTTACAGACTAATGGAATATAGAGGAGGAATGGGCAGTTTTGGACACATATTCAGACTTCAGTTATTACATTGCTGCTCTAGTTTTCTAGGCTAACTGATCGAACTGTTAGAACAGTTAGATCATCCACAATTCAATGTGTAGCATGTCCATTTTGACAAAAGTGTACATTTGTAGCCTATGTGATATCAGCATCAGATCATAAACATCTTAGAAGTAATACAGTACTACAGTAATACAGTGGGCATTGTGAACGTAAAACTTTAAATGTCTCCAGATTGAGTTTGTGAATGAATTTTCATCATATAGTATTTACTGTCCATTAAGCGGCATGTTATGAGGGAGCGTATTCATATGAGTGATGGGCAATGCTACATTAGATCACTTCTTAATCTTACCATTGAAAGACCCTTCTTGGTTAGATATTGACCCAGGTGCTTAGCTCGACCACCGAAGAACTTTCCTAGCTCACTGATCCATGTGAGACACAAAGGCACACCAAACAGTCCATAGAGGATGCAAAATCCACGGCCTACTGGTGTTTTGGGGGCAATATTACCATATCCTTTAAAAGTAAATGCAAAGTGGTTAGAATAATATACTTTTAATTCAGTTTCCTTTTGGTTTGGCTTTACTAAGGACCCGCACTCTCCAATCAACATCCTGCTTCATTTAATCAGCCTTGTACCTTTTTGACCATGTTTCGATATAATTTAGATTAGAAAGACTAGACAACATCCATGTACTTCTGTGTTGCTGTGCAAAATATAAACGACTGAATATGACATTAATATGCACAGGCAAAATGGTCTAACAAGGGGGGGGGGGGGAATCGAAGAAACGGCTGTGCTTCTTAAGAGTTTTTGCGGAGTGTCATAACACCTACCAATTGTTGTGATTACTGTAGCAGCAAAAATGACAGCATTGGGCCAATTCCAGTTATTGAAGGTCTTGCTTCCAGTTATTGTGACACCTTGCCCTGCAGCCTCAGACACCACCTAGCAAAAACATGATAGGAAAGGAAGTATAAATATTATTGCTACAGAAATGTGTGAAAAATAATGAATGCAACTAGCCAACCTGAAAGTGTACAAGCTTTGATTATTGCCATGGTAATTCAAGCTCAGCACCAGCATTTTTATCATTTATAAATTGCTGTTTAACAGATTCTTCCATCATCCTGCAAAATCTGTTGTCCAAAAATCCATAGCAACGGCAAACACTTGGACATCTCTCTGGTTCCACATCCTAGTTCAGTCCAACCATCAATTTAAGTATCCTATTGAAGGACAAAATAAATAAATACAACAAATAGCATTCAGGACCCCCTAGATGCCACAAATCTGAAATGGACCCAACTTCATCAAGGAGAAGTTGGCTTTGTGAATATAGGCATGTCTCCTGCAACATCCTTCCTGTGATACACACTGATGATATCTCCAGATGTACAGATGGAACTGACCATCCACAAACAGTGGACCCATGAGAATTGCCTGAAACCTGAGGGGTTTATGGCTCCCCACTGCTGCTCATGTTGTTAGAGAAACAGGAAGACCAGCAGCAGCAGAATCTCCAAACAACCACTTTTACATCATTGCCAAAAAAAAATGCCTTTAGAAGAATTTTAAGTCTCGAATATATTAAGCACTTGTCCAAAGTGACACACATGCGTGCGTGCACACACACACACACACACACACACCCACCCACTCGCTTGTGAGGAAGGGAAGAAATCATACTTGTACTGTTGCATAAACAAAGACATAAGTAGGGTGTGTTTTTATGTCAACATGAGGCTGATGTCAGGTGGGTGTGAAACTCCTGGACAGGTCATCAGACTCTCATAACGCGCACTATTCTTTTGTTTACTTTGCAGTAAAAGTACTTTTCTCTCAAAAAAGAAAAAGGACCAGGTGGGTTCTCATACGACGCAAAATACACAAGTGGTTTACCCATTCTGCTGCTATGTAGTGGTGCTTCCATCTTGGCCAAGTCTGACAACATTTAGGGTACATTATGAAATATTAACTGCAAATCTGAATACAAAAATTAATGATTCATTAGTTATTTATATTGCTGTACTGGAATTGCATACATGTTATCTGCTTTATTTTTGTGGCTGATCTGACTGGTTCCACCTTAGAACGATGTGTCCATTCTTGTGTGCCATGCCATATGACCCAATATTTATCTATGCCTATATTTTGACAATACAGAGTCAATATATTAATGTCTATAAACACAAACGGTATCGCTCCGCGGTCCTCCGCGGCACCGCCTCACACACAGAAATGCAATATGAAGAAAAATGTAGTACTACGGCTTTGCTGATATGAGCGGTGTTTTCCACTTTGTTTATGTTCCCTTTTACGGAGCCAGGGAACGCTAAAGCACAGAGAACGGTAGAAGTATCAGATTCTTTTTTCAACACGCACAGAGAACGGTAAAATAGTGAAATGTGAGGAGATTTTTGTTGAATTCAAGAAAAAGTGCATTATCTTAACGTTTAGCTTGCAATAGCAGACTTTTCCTTTAAGCCCATTATTAAAACACTAAAAGCTAAAGTAAGCCACAGCAAAGTGTCTTAATTCTTTAATCACCATCTTTATTTTATTGACTTGGTCAGTATATAGGATACAAGGAGAAGGCATTCAAAAAGTTAACAGAATTAACCTTCACGCATGAACTAGAGTAACTCATGTTGCAAAATAACTTACAAAAAACAAACACTTTATGTACAATTACTCTGTGTGCATTGTTGCATACAAAAATGAGTTCTGTCTTCAGTAGTGGAAAATCCACAGTGACGTGACGAGAGATCGGAAAATGGATTCCTCTCCAGTAAAAAGTTAATGCTAAAGAATTAATTCAAGGAGAAACGCGGGGGTTGGCGAATAGTCTTGAGCTCTTAAACACTGGAAGATGTTTAGCTACTTTAATGATAACAGCTTTGCAATGGACCTGCTCTGTAATTTACTAGCACAAAGGAGGCAATTCTTTTGTCAGCTGAATCAGTTGCCTTTACTGGTCTTCATGATGACAGTGGATACTTAAGTCTAACCGTGAATAGAAATGTAAAAATCAAATCTCACTCTTCTCTGACAATCCTCCCTGAGCAGTTCATGTTTGGCAGTTTAAAATATGAATACTGATTTCCACATACATATTTTCTTCTTCTATTTTTATAGAAGAAATGGCCATGTGGGCTATGGGTATTAAAAAGGTATAGTCATATATATATAGTCATATTGACTGAGGTGCATTTACTGTGGACAGACAGCTTGTTGCACAATCTCTGGACTGCTGCTACTCAGCTTATTTCAATTACATGAGGGTTTGTATAGAAACACAGTCTGACAAGAAAAGGGTGGACATAAATGCTGATTCAAAAGGAAAACAGTATGAGGGCAAAGTTATCATGCGATTTCCATGCCAGAATGTCATTTCAAGTGGACAGCAAATTAACCCTGTACCTGTTAGTAGAGTAGTTTGAGTTGAGTAACATACATTTGAAATTAATTTATTGTCAATTTCCAATAAAACACCATGCAGCTGGTCAATACTTTATAACCAAAAAAATATTGGGCTATACAACCTTTCTAAAGAAAGGTTAGCCAGTGATCAAATCGTGGTTGTCTAAGGTCACATGACCATGAGAACGCAGGTAACACATCTATAAAATGCACTGTCCCGCATTTATGAAATTAGCTGGTTGACAAGTTTCTCTTCATGGACATATTACGGTAGCCTGGCTCAGCAGACTAATTGCTCCAAAACTGATTTTCACGGAGATTAGGCTGGACGCACAGCCAATGTGGATGGCGGAACAATCAGGGACCCGTGGGGGTGGCTACCGGTGAGTGCAATGACCTTGAAGTGAAGCGTTTGTTTGAAAATGGGGGCAGAGCTAGATGAAGACATACAGAGCCATTTCACAGACATGTATTAAGGCTAGTCCTAGACTAAGAACATTTTTCAATAGGGAGCTTCATTGAAATGTTCTATTAGTCTATCTATAGGCTTAATCAATGTCTGTGAAACTGGCCAAACAAACTTTTCGGTTCTACAGAGAATATCAGATACCGATTCCAAAGAGAATGGGATACACATTAAGATTTGTAGCAATGTTTTGAATAGCCACGCTCCGAAATATTTATTCATTATATTAACATGGACTTTCCTTGATTTAATCTCTCCTTGACCAAGAGGCAACACCACCCCAATGAAGAATAAATCAAATATAGTCTATTGTGCTGTAAATATTGCAAGTGTCCTTATTATACATTTTCATGAGTCCTATCTAAACATATTTGGGATTGAGAGCTTTTGAATTAATTAAATATTAAAAGGTTTGCAACCAGCAGTTCGCTACAGTATATTGTGTAGAGCTGCAGCCTAGCCAAATTTGTAATTATCCTCTCGTTGGAAAACCATGAGATGTTGATTCAGACAGACACTTGTAGCTCTCAAACTGCACGAGATGTGGTGAATGCAGACACAAAAGCTTTAATAGGACAATCTACACCAGGATAAATCTGTCTGTCAGGCTTCAAAAATAACAAAATACAAATAAAATGTGTGCTAGTGGTACGAGACTGTGGCAAATGAGTGAATGGGCCACCACGACTGTGGACAACCAGAATGCTGTGTTGTTGTAATAGACAGCCAGAGCAATGAAGAAACTGTTAGCAGTCAACACACTGCTGTTTGTTACGGGGCCTGAAGCAAAACAGTAGCTAATTAGACAACTTCTCCAGAAGGCAGGTAGTCCTGCTGATGCTGCTGTCTACGCCCACATCCAAATCATAGAAGGTGTCAGTTACCATGCCCAACACGTGCAATATCTGACACTTTCAATGTGTGCTGGGTAGGGCTGGGCGATATACCGATATATATATCATTATTTTTTCAAAAGAGATATAAAATTTGACAATATCGTTTATATCGATATAGTTATATTATGCATTTGTTCATGACTTTTTCAATTTGTTCG
>JAODUK010057372.1:0-18215 GCA_027564635.1 Typhlichthys eigenmanni
CTCTCTCTCTCTCTCTCTCTCTCTCTCTCTCTCTCTCTCTCTCTCTCTCTCTCTCTCTCTCTCTCTCTCTCTCAACTATTTTGACCCAGAGTGCCATGGGTCAGGCAGTTATTGAACCACCTAGCCTAGGGACCTTTAGTTGAAGAATATACTAAAACCACTAGACCACAGTCAAAACCACATGTACTAGATATATTACTGAAACAATCTTTTAAAATCTCAGTCAGCCTCTGAACCAGAAATTGTTATAGCACCACAAGGCAGATGAGTTAGAAAGTAATTAGGCTACTCTAAAACATTACATGTTTATTGCAATGAAACATATGTACTTGTTCCCCCTAAGAATTTTCCATGCAATGACTATTTGACTCAGTACTGGCATTTAATTAATCGAACTCGTTGCCCTCTCTTGTTGTAATTGAAATGTTCCAAACCAAGTGTGTAGCTTGAGTGATTTCCTTCAGAAGTCAGGAAGTCCCTTTTTGTAGGAAGGGGAAAAGATGCAGCTCCTATAGACGAAACATTGATCATATCGCTATAGTCTACAGGGGTCTTATCTCTGTGAACTAACGGGGAGGCACTGCTTGTCACCCACAGTAACATCTTGATACAATATTTTGTGCTGATTAAGTGCACATACTGCACCCACTAAAAGGTTTAGTGTACTGATCACCACTGTTTGTGGGAGCAAATCCACAAATGTGTGTTTAGCTGCATTAACTTTCCCCTTATTTTCACGACATTTTTAGAAATAAAGTATGCTTGCAACACCAACTGTAAAGCTGTCAAGGGTGTCAAGACTTAATTCACATATCATTTAATAAGTGTTGGAGTCATAGAACTATATGGTTGGAGTAGGTGTTTTTCTATCTTTGTCTAAGTCACTGCTAACTCATACTTTAGCCACTTTAGTTTCATGTATTACAACGCTGTAGCATTGTAATATGAGGTTCAGTTAACTTGGATCATTCTTTTAAGTTGGACATTTAATTAATGTTCCACCCATACTCCACTGCTGGGTATCACTACTCTATATTCTACTGATCCAGTGGGAATGTGTCCTGTGGTCTAAGCATGTGAATGGCAATGGAAAAGGGTTTTCGCTAAGGTGAAAGTGTCATCAAACGTCATCACCTTTCCTTGTGTGTGTGTGTGTGTGTGTGTGTGTGTGTGTGTGTGTGCACGTGTGGACTCCAGGAGGGTGTGGCCATGACGGGAGGGACAGCAGCAACCCTTCCCATGAGCAACCACATGCGCGAGCGTGTGACCGTGGCCAAGCTGACGCTGGAGAACTTCTACAGCACGCTGCTCACGCAGCACGAGGAGCGCGAGATGCGGTGAGCGACCAATGCTGTGCACGTGACCGGCCGCACTGTGCACGCCCCCACACACTACTGTGTCTGTGCTAGGCCAGGTGTGAAGCCAGACAGCGTGTACGTAGTTGATCTCCCTTGCCAGTACGCTTTGTAGGAAGGTAACTATGGAAGTCGTTTCCAGTGCTTTGAAAGTCAAAGTGCTTTGTTTTATGTTATTCTAAGAAAACTCAATGTACTGGGTTTTATATCCATTGTCACAGTTACAGCAGATGCTGCATTATATTGCACAATTTGTTAATTTCACCACTAGTGCATTTCTGACAAATATGGTGAAAAACATGTATGCCTGCTGGAATCCTTTTTTCTGGGTGTGTATGCAGTGAATACCAAAAGCAAGAAACATATGCTTTTGTTACACTGACCATGAAGGATGCCATGTTTTCATCAGAATTCCGGCATGTTTTTGTTGCTATGACTTCAGTTTCGCATAAATCAGGGAAATTAGCTCGAAAATGATTTAGACAGCCATGGACGACCATGCAGTGAATCTTTCACCAGTTGGATGTTGTTAGGCTTGTCCAGAATGCAGCAATGGTCACTTTATTGCATACTGTATGACAGTCTTTAATGGTATTTTGGTTGGTTTTGGATTCTGGGCTGGCTTCTGGGTTTGTAAGATTGGAGTAGATTTATTCCTAAACATCAGATGGAATATTAAGATATATTAGATGTACAATGTTAGATTCTTAATACCTTCCTCAGTGCCATGTGAATAAGCTTAGACCAAGCCATGTTAGCTAAGACATAAACACTACATGGTGTTACCCGAGCCTTTGTCTGGATACATAGGTGTCTTCTCTTAGCCCATGAAGGACATTTTAGTCAGAATACATATGTCATGTGATTTTGTGTGTGGGTGTACTTATATGTTTCCATACAAACAACAATTTATATTTTGTTGAATGTGGAGGCTGCAAAAATCTGTGTTTTTCTTTTTAGGCAGAAGAAACTGGAGAAAGTCATGGATGAAGAGGGTTTGATCGATGAAGAAGTAAGGTTGATGTGGTACCTTTTAGTAACCATTCAATGGAGTTGAATTTATTAAGTCTGACCCCTCAAAGTCGCTTTGTCAATTTGGTCTATGTCAACCAAAACTTTGTAATCCCATTTATGCATGCTTTAGTTGACTCAACATGTAGTTGGTGAACACACTGTATTACTTATCTAGTTTATATTAACTTGGGAAGTTGTCTTTATGTCTCTTTGTGTCTCTTTGTGTGTTGTGGCTTTCAAGAAGGTAATGCGTCGCTCCCAGCATGCCCGGAAGGAGACAGAGTTCCTCAGACTGAAGAGGACCCGGCTCGGCCTAGATGACTTTGAGTCCCTCAAGGTCATAGGTCGAGGAGCTTTTGGAGAGGTATGCTGCTAATGTTTCCTCAGCACAAACCCTTAAACAACATTAAATGAACATCACGCCAGCAGTTTTCCAGCTGTTTTGGTTCTATATAATATTATTATAATAATATAACATGTTTTAATGTTCCTTCCAGGTTCGACTGGTGCAGAAAAAAGACACCGGCCACATTTATGCAATGAAGATTTTAAGAAAGGCTGACATGTTGGAGAAGGAACAGGTATACTGTTTATGTGGATGATCTTGTGATCTTCCTTCTTGCATTTGGATCCACACAACAGATTATTCTGCATTCTACTGCATTTATGTTCCTCCCCAGGTGGCTCATATCCGGGCTGAAAGGGATATTTTAGTGGAGGCGGATGGAGCCTGGGTAGTTAAAATGTTCTACAGCTTTCAAGACAAGAGGAACCTTTACCTCATCATGGAATTCCTACCAGGAGGTAAGCAGCGCTAGATGACAAAGGCATGATTCCACTGAGGATCACAATATGGGACCACAAGCCACCATAATATAATCATAATAAAAAAATTATACAATTGTATATTCTAATTCTAATAGGGCTGTCAGAATTTAATCGCAAATTAATTACAATTAATCGCACACTTTACGTAATAAATTGCGATTAATAAATTGCACGTCTTACTCAAAAATGTTTGTTAAAAATTGTTACATTTGTATAATAAGATATTTTAGCTTTTTGCAAATATTTGTATTTATTTTATTTTAAAATTAATTACAAAAAATTTCAAACAGCTGGCATATGTATGTATCTAAAAATATGCAATTTATTAATTGCAATTAATTACATAAAGAAAATTCAGATAGTCCTAAATTCTACTGATTATTAATATTAGCAGTAATATGGGTACAGTATACCATATCATCTCACCATCTTTCTAGGTGACATGATGACCTTGTTAATGAAGAAGGACACTCTCTCAGAAGAGTCTACTCAGTTCTACATTGCTGAGACCGTGCTGGCCATAGACTCCATTCACCAGCTAGGCTTCATCCACCGAGACATCAAGCCAGACAACCTCCTACTGGACTCCAGGGTGAGGGCAGTGAGCAAACACACACATGCGCTGTAACACTGTAACACACAAAAAAATAAAAATATTTTCATTGTGACTCACACACAATGACGTGATTCTGTGTATATAAGCAGAGGTGCCCACACATAGTTTAGCATAGTTATAAGCACACATTTTGTTTAGCTATGAGTTCATGAACATGCAGTAGTGTGAGAACAAAATATTTTATTTAATAAAGTCTACAAACAAATAATTAGATACAAACATAACTAAATAACTGAACTCAGTAGCTATACCCACACATTTGTATATCCTTCTCATAGATAATGTCCCTCTATCTTGTCATCTTATTCTACAGTAGATATATGCCTAACAGTGGCAACAAACACCTACCAATGAGCATTTCATACATAATGACCCCTAGAGACCACCAGTTACATTGTGTAGATGACTTAATGACCAGGTGCCACTATTTGCTCACAGGGACACGTCAAATTGTCTGATTTCGGCTTGTGTACCGGCCTAAAGAAGGCCCATCGGACAGAGTTCTACAGAAACCTCACACACAACCCACCCAGCGACTTCTGTGAGTTGCAGTGCAACACAAAGCTCTCATCATCTAAGATGTAATGCTTGTCATCTCATTCTAACACATTTAACATGCAGTTTTTATCAGACATCCATAACATTCACCCATTCAATCAAATTATTTTGCATACTGTCTTTACACACAGTTCACAATTATGCATTCATTTCTGTTAAGCGGTAAAGCAGTATTGTACACTCCACTTAAAGCCGTACATAATAGCATTCATCATTTTTTTGTGAGCCTTCCCACTCACTAATTAGCTCAGGCACTCAAATGACTTCACTTGACCAATAAGAAAACAACAGTTTTTACTATTATCCTACCCACCCTCCTCCACCTCATTTTCATGTATGTTTCACTTGCAGCCTTTCAAAACATGAACTCCAAGAGGAAAGCGGAGACATGGAAGAAGAATCGTAGGCAGCTGGTAAGAGTTTGTCTAAATAGGTCCTCGTATTTGACATTTTAACAGCACCCTCAGTTGTATCTGATTTTCCATTTCACCTTCTCTTTTTAGAAACGTCCTAAAAATGAACTTGTTCTGCACTAGATACGGTTTCCTTCTGCCATCCATTTGGTTGTTATTAAGTGTTATATTAAGTGCTCTCCCTTCCCCTTTTTGTTCCATGTTCTCAGGCTTATTCTACGGTGGGAACCCCCGACTACATCGCCCCAGAGGTCTTCTTGCAGACCGGATACAACAAGCTCTGTGACTGGTGGTCTCTTGGGGTCATTATGTATGAAATGCTCATTGGTAAGTGTTTGTTGCCACTGTTAGGCATATATCTACTGTAGAACAAGATGACAAGATAGAGTGATGCTATCTATGAGAAGGATACACAAATAAGTATGGAGATAGTTATGTACAGATATAGAGGGAGGAGAAGGTTCTCACAGGGCGACATACTTTATAGAGCACTGTCCTGAGCCTGCCTGATTTGATAACTGAGTATGTGGTGCCACCAGCTGATCATGGATGGTATTGCACACACATGGTGTACATAATGACATTGACATTGGAGCAGCGAGATGACCTTTCTGTGAACCTCCTGTTCAGGGTACCCGCCCTTCTGCTCAGAGACACCTCAGGAGACCTACAGGAAAGTTATGAATTGGAAGGAGACCCTTGTGTTCCCGCCTGAGGTGCCTATCTCGGAGAGAGCCAAAGACCTGATACTAAGGTGGATTTTCACTGTTGAATTGAAAATACAACACTATGTCACGTGCAGCTTTTAAACATATTTCTATTAAATGTAATACAGTAACAGTGGATATAATTTTCTACTACATGCATTTCAGGTACTGCACAGATGCAGAGAACAGGATTGGTGCTGTGAGCGTGGAGGAGATTAAAAGTCACCTCTTCTTTGAGTCGGTGGACTGGGAACATATCAGGTACTTGTAGGACTTAGTTGTATAATTAGAATGAATGCAGAATGTGGTGAAACCTGTGGCATTGAGAGCAATGTAAATGTAAGCTCCATGTTAGTCTCAGCCACTTCCGTCCATCAGCACTACGTCACATCAGCAACTCTGTGCTGATCATCTGATACATATAATATGTAAACTCCTCTTGTAAACTCGACACAGGACTCATGGGATTTCTGGAAGGGATACTGTTGATTTATATCGGCTGTTAGCATTGTCATTTCTTCATTGTTATTTCTGGTGCGACGGTGCTTTATTTACAAAATTTAAATGTTATATTTATTTTGAGAAGTAACCATATCTTACTGATTTTACAGATTTACAAAACCTGTAAACAGCCAGAGTTGTGTCGTTAGGTTTTTCAATAAATTCCGCATTTCGTTGTGCATGTCAATCAATATACATCTCCTGTAAAGCAGGCGGGTGTTGGCAAGCTCCATGGTAACACTACCTGGTACACCCAATCAGTAACCTTTCTATTATCATTAAAACCATAATAAAGCCAATTTTTGTACAGAACATTCAGAAAGGATATAGGGTTTTGGTCCTAACAACTGCAAAAAGTAAGGATAATTTGATACTGTACGTTCCCTACTGGAGGAATTCCTTCATAGAGAATATGGTCATGTTTTTTTCTGATATCTGAGTTGTATTTATTTATTAAACAATTTGATCAACTTGTAAATTCATATTATGAGAAAACAGTTCTTCCATGTGTGTGTGTGGCACCCGCTTTCTGTGATGTTTTTTGCCATTTACAGTACCTGTCTTGGTTCCATATTATATAATGAAAGATTATGTTTTCATAACGTGTTTTCCCCCTGCCACGTCATGGCTTTCTGATGCACCAGATGAAATGGCATAATATTCACCACCGGCATCTGCATTGTTTTTACAGGGAACGTCCAGCAGCCATCTCCATAGAAATCAAAAGCATTGACGACACATCAAACTTTGATGACTTCCCTGAGTCGGACATTCTTCAGCCAGGTTTGTTAACACGTTGTGACACAATAAACAAAATCAAACCTAAGCACAACCCCTGCCTCTATAGCCACTTATAATTTTGTTTCCAGTGGATTCTATATGCATCATATTATTGAGGAGTTTAGCTTGTTAAATGTAAAAAACAAACAGCACAATCATATTTCATGTTGGTTGATCTGATAATACAATTATACTAGCCTTAGTATCGCTGTTGCAGTATTCATTATTTATTTTAGCAATAGACAATGGGGAGAGAAAGAAAGGTTGAATTATGGGTAATTTGCTACTGTATATTTAGAAAAAGTGTTACGGGTTAACCTGGCATCACTGTATGATCTTAGGGATGTATTGAATGTCCCACATGCATGACAGTGAGATCATCTGGGGATGTAATGGGAGTCCCACATGCGTGACAGTGATATTATTGTGGGTGTAATTGATGTTCCACATGCATGACAGTGAGAGCAAATGCTTCACTTTATTGTTTCAGCAGCCAATGTCACAGAGCCGGACTTCAAATCGAAGGACTGGGTGTTCCTCAACTACACGTACAAGCGTTTCGAGGGCCTAACTCAACGAGGTACTATCCCTACCTACATGAAACCTGGGAAAGCCTGAGTCGCCAAAGGGGAGAGGGTTTACAGGAGAGACTTTTAACGGACACAGGGTCGGGCTAGTAAGCCCTGCTGGTCACTCACTAGATGGAATCATCAAAAGCTCTTTGCTTGGCCATTGCAAGGAAACCAACAATGCTGGAATTATGAAGTACCTCGAATCACGCAATATAGTGTTTGTATCTAAAACCATTGGTTTAAATGTGTCTGGCTCGGTAGCTACTGTATCTTTATCACTAAATGTTTGCATGTTCACTAACTTAACGCTTCCAGAAAGATAATTGGTCAGGACAATCTGGTGAAAGACTATCCTAATAACTCCATGTTGCTAAAAACATTAATAGCATTTGCTTTGTTACAAATAACAATTTCTGTCTCAAGGTTATTGCCAGTATATATTGTATAGTAGTCTAACTCTAGGCCAGCGTTCCCCAATCCTGGTCCTAGAGGGCCGCAGCCCTGCATGTTTTAGATGTCTCCCTGCTCCAACACACCTCACTCAAATGAATGGGTCAGAATCTCGATAACGAGCTATTAACTTGAATCAGCTGTGTTGTAGCAGGGAGACATCTAAAACATGCAGGGCTGCGGCCCTCTAGGACCAGGATTGGGGAACATTGCTCTAGGCAATTATTATCAACTTTGCAAGCAATCTATTGCAAACACATCAGACTAAGCTTTGTTGCTTTAAAGGTATAGTAAGTCATTTTGATGTTTGAACTCCATTAAAACAAAAACACCTCCCTTCAGTGCGATAGGTTGTTCTCTCGGATACACATACCAAAGGCTAGGATTTTGTTGCGTGCAGTCTGCACCACTTTGTTTATGTTCCTATTTACAGAGCCAGGGCCGTGTAGAAGTACTGGAGCATTTTGTCAGCACGCACATAGAACAGTAAGATAGCAAGCTGTGAGAATATATTTGGTGAATTTGATGTGTGTTAGCTTACATTCACTTACTATACCCTTAAATAAGAACAACTAGTTGGACACATTTAAATGGAGTTGAACCTACCGTCATGCCAGTACAGTAAGGTTGCGATACATGCTCAGCCAAGCATTTTTTATATAACATACCGGTTATATAACATAACCCTTAGAGTTATGCTGTAATAATGTCACAACGATATCACTCCTGTTTTATGAGATGATAAATAAAGTGCCTTAGAATAGTGGATAAAAAATGTAATCAGGTGAATTATTTAAACTGATTTAAATTGTTGTTGATAATAGAGAATAACCAGAAAGGATTTAAATAAAATTGCCTTTTTTAACTGTTTTGAGAGGGAATTAAATTTTAGAGTCAAACATGCAGTATCTTCTAATATTCACCGGGTTCATTACATTTAAAAAAAAATTTTTTACTTTACTTTCAAATCAGTGGCATATTTATAAGGGCATGGTACATTAAATCAGTTATAAGTTATTAAATACAGAATAAATATTTAATAAATGTACAGTCTGTAATTATATCATTATTTAATAATGCACACAAGAGCAATTTACTAGTTTTTTCTGTACAAAGGAAATATACCCAAAAACATAAGATCAGAAACACAAATGCAAGCAAGTATTTTTGTTTCACTAAATACATTACTTCACACTTACCTTCTTTAAGGCCTTTAGGTAGAAGTAGTAATACACTGTGCATGTATGTGTGCACTGTGTTACTGAGATCTGAAAAATCACCAAAGAAATGTATCAAGCATTGTAGTCATGCTCATTAATTTAGTTTATGCATGTTTGCTATTGTACTGGTGCTTTGCGCTTCTTTGAGGATTTGTTAAGAATCATTTTATGTTGTACCGTTTTCAAACAGGATAATGTGTAATGCACATTTGTGGTGACTCGACTGTAAAAGAAAGAGATTGTATCAGAATATGGCTATTCAATTATGCCATTTAAAAAAAAAAATAGGCCACCATAAAATAGTTGCCTTCCACCACAAACAATTATGAGCTAATGTAACAAAATTCTGTACATGGTTCATTTGTCAACAAAAAAGAAATGTTGTATCTACCTATTTAAATCAAACCATCTGGGCAGGTTGACAATTCTGGTTTGC
Organism: Typhlichthys eigenmanni; assembly: GCA_027564635.1. Lineage (NCBI taxonomy): Eukaryota > Metazoa > Chordata > Actinopteri > Percopsiformes > Amblyopsidae > Typhlichthys > Typhlichthys eigenmanni. Next base: position 9,451 of record JAODUK010057372.1, read on the forward strand.
CTTTGTCTGAAAACTGTTTTTTTTAGACAGTTAACAGGTATTATACATAAGTACGAAGGACTGAAGGGACGATTTAGCATATAGAACAGAGGTTAAACTGACTTAAAAGCTTACAGCAGCTAACTAAATTCAGATTCAGCCTCCTAAAGGCCCATTTATGCTTCTGCATCGACCTTATGTCTAGCCTACGGCATCAGTCACGGCGTAGCATCAACATATTATACTTCTACGTCAGCCGCGCGGACCTGTGCACGTTGACTGCGCATGCGGCTGATGCGAAACGGCAAAATGCGGAAATGCCATGTCTTGTTTATGCGCATGAATTAGATCACAAATTGAGTGGAAACATTTTGAAATAAGCATATACAAATATTTGTTTCCAGTGAATCTTAGTTACACTTAGTTCAACATATCATAGGAAACAATCTGTGCCCACACAAAATTGTATTTTAAAAGACAGATTTTCACTGCCTGAACAACACAAAAAAATACCATAGGGAAACCCACGGCTTGGCTCCCAATAGAACACTAATAGAGTGTAAAACGTTTTGAAATAAGCATATAAAAATATTAATTTACAGCTAATCTCGTTGTCACACCAACATATACCACAGGAAACAACCTGCCAACACAAAATAGTATTTATAAAACACTGCTTTTCGCTGTCCGTACAAGGAAATCCAAGGAAAATTCCCATTTTGTCATGTGCAGTTATAGGCTTGTCTTGGTTAATAATGATCAAGCAAGACATATACAAAGGTTTCTTTCCAGCGAATCAAATAATTATACCAGGATTGTAAAAGGGAGACAGTCTGTGCATGTAGACTATGGCGTTGTAATAAACATTCTGAATTCCAAAGCACTACTCTGGCATATGGGCTTGCAGCCACAAGACTGCTTTGTCGAATAGACAGACGGACGGGTAGTAAAATGTTTTGAGAGGTGCACATCAGCCTACGCCATAGCATGGCGGTTACGCCCTATCCGTAGCTGACGCCGTAGCTTTGACGCAGAAGCATAAATGGGCCTAAACACAGTCGAGACGTGGACCTTTGAATTAACAGTGAGTGTTGCAATAAATCCTGTAGGACTTATCCAATATTTCAATTGATTGAACTTTAACTATAAAATGTAGACAAGAAAACCTGTTCAAGCAGTAAATATGCAGTTTAGAGCAAAATGATAGATACCTCATGCTGTAGGGTTGAATATAGGACTTAATCTAACATAACTGTTCTTGTCAAATTTGATTATTCACTGAAAGATTCTAAGTAAGGCATCCATAACCCACCCACTCCAATTTCTCTGTCAGATAATTTGCCTGATACAGATCAGGAAAGTAGCCTAATTTATTTGTGTGTGTGTATGTGTAAATATATACACTTTCACCAATGTACTGTATTGTTCGTCCATGTTGTGAGGTGGCAGCTGTTCAATACAGTATATCATGTTCTACGTTGATTGTACAGTAAATAGAATGTTTTGCCTATTTTGTCATGTAATTTTAAAGGAGATGCTTACTGAAGGGATACATGTATTTAAGATTACTTGAAATCCGGTACTTTTTCACTTTATCTAAAAAAAAGAGGCTACATTTTTACCGCATGCACACTTTGAAATGTTATAACAACCAACTATCTTGTATTATTAATGCTGACATAATGCGTGACTAAAAAGTGTCAAGTGGGATTACTAAAGGCCAGAATCAAAGCCTGGGGTATCAAACAAACTAAATCAGGCATGGCTTGTAGAATGTTCAGCTTTGAACCAACCTGCAAGCAAATGCAGGTTTGCACAATGCTTAATACTGTTCCCTTACACATCCTTGGTTGATCGAATATCTTACTTTTAGGGTTATGTTATTGTGAAATAATTTGTGCTACATAAAATACTCATGAACACAAGGATTCTCAGATGTTCAACATTACACATTTTTTTCATGCTTCAAATTCTTGAGCATTAAACAAACCTATAGTTGCCCCCTCAAATGATAAGATACTGATTCTGATGATATTATTTTGTAAGCACACCTTGAGCAGAAACCTGCTTTCTGTGTTATGCTATATAACATTTAGTGTTTTGAAGATGATAGGAATACTTTCTCTCATAAAAACGTAGACCAGTCCGTGTTGGCATAGCATTGAATCAGGAAAGCAGGCTTTAAAAATACAATGGTGCCCAGCAAGGGAGAAACGTATGGTTTCACAAAGTTCCACCACACATCTCTAATGAACAAAAGAAAACATGCTAGTTTTCAGAAGAGGGAACGGTAACAAAGAGAAAGAGCCACATATCCCTTGCTGCGCACCATTGTATTATTAAAGCCTGCTTTCCTGATTCAACGCTATCCAACATTGACTGGTCTACGTTTTTATGAAAGGAATAATTTCTATCAATGATTACATATAAGTAGACATTTAAAGGGAGTTGTCTGACAGGGAATGACAGAAATGCTCATTATATAGCCTAGGTTGACTTTTTATGTTCATGTAAAAAAATAAAACCTTTATCAAGTCTTCAAAGTCACTGTCATTTGTTTTTTGCCAAATCACATAAATATGTATGAATTTGCTGGGAATCAACCTATTGTGTCCATATCAATAGCAATAACGGTGATGTCAGAATACTGCTTGATATGTGGCTCTGGGGTCTAAGGGCAAAAAAAAGGACAGCAGTATCAACTATTTTTTTTTATATAGTAGGCTAGTAGCTATTAGTATAATAATTGTGTTATCAACTTTTTTTGCTGATAAATTACATGTTAGTCTATCCAATAACATCAAATGTATATCCTTGTGAAAAAATAAATACACCTTTCCTATATTTTGATGAAAAAGGGATTATTGTTTCTTTGCTAAAAGACCTCAATAAAGAGGTGTTAGGACAATGGTGGGCCATGTATTTTACAGCTCAGGCCTTCAATGGTGTACCTGAATCAACTCACACCTTAATACCATTATTATGATGCCACGGTCACAGATGGGTTTTCTCAGGAGGGTGGCTGGCGTCTCCCTTAGAGATAGGGTGAGAAGCTCGGCTATCTGTGAGAAACATGGTGTAAAGCCGCTGCTCCTTTGCATCGAAAGGAGCCAGTTGAGGTGGTACGGGCATCTGGTAAGGATGTCCCCTGGGCGCCGTCCTTGGGAGGTGTTCCAGGCACGTCCGGCTGGGAGGAGGCCTCGGGGTAGACCCAGGACTAGGTGGAGAGATTATATCTCCACACTAGCCTGGGAACGCCTCGAGATCCCCCAGTCAGAGCTGGATAATGTGGCAGTTTGGAGTCCCCTGCTGGAGCTGCTGCCCCCGCGACCTGACTACGGATAAGCGGGAGAGGATGGATGGATGGTTACAGAAACCATTATTAATATTATACATAAATGCAGTTTAACTGGCCATCTTTTCACTTCGTCTTTTTGTTATAGAGTTCCGTTTCCCGGTGTACATCATTGAGCTGTACGGTAGTAGATCCACTTGGGCAGGACAAACCCTTTTGCCGGCTGGGACTGCTTTGCTAGCTTTGGAGTTGGCCAACCTTTTCTCACAATGTCCAGCTTCCCTTGAATATGTTGTCTTGGAAATAGCTTTGTAATTATATACAACCAAATCACCTCTCGTTATAAAAAGAAAATGCTTGTGGAGGTCACTATGTGATATTACTAGTTCGTACCAGAGTTGTCCGCTCTCTGACCATCCAATCAAAGGGGCGTAAAAATGCTGACCTTATCGTACGCAAGCTAGATGGCGTCAGTGTCGGCATCTCGAAACCTGATTGGTTAAAAGCAACAGTTTCATTGAAGGTACAGACGTCCACACTGAAGATTATGAAGGCTCAAGGTATAGATTTCTTTAACATACACTACTGGAAGCAGCGCAACCAAGAGAAAAGCTATGAAATTAAGATAATAGACTATTAGGAATAATTTAATACATATTCATGATAACATTTATTTAAAGGGTAAATGCAAATCAGTTATTCTGATTGTGTTTAGGCCAGCAGAGAAGGCCTTCCTGGCCCTGATGGCCCACCAATGTGTTAGGATAATGCAGGAAATATGGGGCGAAATACTTTCACTTTAAGGATTGCATGTAGGATAGAGCTGCTATGACAACTTTATGTAAGCAATTTAGGATAGATTCAAGAATATAGGAGGATCCTTTAAAATGACTAAACCGCTAAAACATCTAGGCTGAATCCGACGTTTCTCCATCAGTTTAAATCCTATCGTGTGGTGTAGCTGAAAAGCGCGTATTTTAACAGCAGGGTTTATTAAACAGATAGAGAAATACGCACCACGGACAGAACTACGAAATGATAATGAACCGACAAGGACGTAAGAACACGGATGAACAAGGATGAAGACCATTGGGCCATTGGGCAGGAACAACAAGGGGCAGGTGAAAACAATAGATAATTAACACGAGGCAGACAGGCAACCACAGGACCAGGGCGCTATTTCAGCAAGTGGGTTTAGTGAAAACTCTGAGTTTGTTAACCCTGAAATGACAGAAACTCTGAGTTTTCAGTTTCAGAAAGATAACTGACTATGTGAACCTAACCTGCTCGCTAGCAGGTTTTCTTTAACAAACCCTGAGTTTCTCTCCTCCCTCCCACTGAGCCTGAAACCGCCGTTCATTCCTTCCCAATTAATTCCCATTTACATCCGGAAATGATTTTGAGACCCAGATTAGATGTACAATAGCTGATTCCCATGTCATAATCAAATGTTTTTTTGTGTCACATTTATCTTAAAATGATCCACTCTTTTACATTTGTGTTAAATAGTAGGATATCCTAATGCTAATGTGGCTTAAGCAGTAGCTCTGTGACTACATGAGTTCCTTGGAGACAGGGGTTTGAATCCAGCAGGTGGGAATTTTTTAATCCGTTCAAATATCTCGTTCCCACTCATTTCTTGTTTCTACCTGTAACTGTTCTGTCCAATAAAGAAGAAAAAGTCTATAAAAAAAGCTACTCAATGTTTAATCACTTTTTTCTGAAAGAAAAGTGATGTTGCCAGGGACATCACTGTAGTTTGATAGAACATAATTTTATCATAGGCTATTTTTAATAAGAAGTAGACTATAAGTAGACTATAATATCTAACAATGGGCTAGTTATTTTTGGTCATGGTTGGTTAAAATTTTATAATCACGTTATAGGCTTACTGTAGTTTGGGTTAAACACTTATTTGACATCTCACTGAGTATTTTCTCAGTAGGGATACAGCATGTAGAGAATACATAATGTTAGCAATCAATTAAACCATACCATTAAATGAAGCAGTTGTCCAAATATAATTTTCTGAAATGGTGCCTTGTCAATAACATAATTATTGTACAAGCAGTGAGATAATTATTATACCATGATACATATATTAACTAAAGACAATATTAAAGTGGAAATACAAAAATATACAACTTAAATAATACTCAAATCATGCGAAAGAAAGGGCACTCTGGGGTAGGGGGTGGGCTTGGTGCAGTCACTAATTTTTAGACTGGCTTTTGAGAGAGATCTTTGCTTGCTCCAATGTAAACTTAACAGGCTGAACACAGCATGGACGTTTTCTGCTACTAAGCATGTTAATTAGCTTGATTTTTTTCTTGGCGGTCGCCATATTGCAACGTAGTATCTGAGCTCCATTGATAATGGCTTGTGTATAGTTGTCATGCACTCAGAGTAAACATACTCCGAGTTGACTACACTAAATCATATCAGCTGTTCTGAAACTGAAAACTCTTGAGTTTTCCATCAGGGTGTTCAGGGTTACTTTCAGAGTTGATTAAACCTGCTTGCTGAAATAGGGCCCAGGATGAAACAGACAGACTGGGGAAGACAGCAGACTGACAGAAACAGAGAAACAAACAAAAACTAGACAAAAAGACGGCAGATCGTGACATTGAGGTTACTGGACGTCGGTTGATATTAAAATGAAAGCAATTATATGGTATCAGTTTCTTGAGCGTCAGTCATACAAATGTATTGAATCTGCGGATTCTGAGCTCGTTCGTCAATTTGTCTTTACGTTTTCAACGCCATTAAAATTGTATTCCCAGAACGACGCCCCAGTGCAGAAAGACGCAGCCAGTGGGCGCTGGTCTTTCGTTTTTGTTATGAATTCGGAATTCCAGTGGCCGTGAACTTCGCATGTGAGTGTTGAAATGTTGGGAGTCTGTGAACCAGGGATGAGCTTGGTCGCCCAGACCACAGAACGGACCGTGCCAGCGTTTTCTAAATGACATTGAGGGTGTTTCTCAATGTCAAGGATGATTCCTTGGTAGGACGGATCCTTCCAAGTGCCTTCCTAGTCGGGTCCTTCCGAGGCTAGGAAAGACATTCGAAGAACATACGGAACGGCCTAGCTAGTGTGCAAGATGACGTCATTCAAAATAAGTCCCACCTTCAAAATCATTATGCTTAATTAAACCGCGCGTTTCGTTTTTTAATAACAGTTGGATCGTGCTGTTTTGTTGTTAGTTTCGTTTTGTGCCATTTTTAAATATCTCCTCTTTGGACGTTCGCACAGGATTGTGGGTATTTTTAGACTGCAAAGGATGCACACATGCATCCTTCAAAATCCTCTGATCGAAGGACTGAGTCCTTGGTAGAATTCCAAAGTATCCTAGACATTGGAACTGTACTTTGTCGAGATTTGATGACGTAGCATCATTGAAATCCAGCCGCTAAGGATCCTTCCTTGACATTGAGAAACACCCATAGCCTACAAGATTAGAGGTTAAATAGATCTGATCTATTCGAAGATAATTTAGAATATATTGTGATGAATCTTCAGGGAAGTACTTTCCTTCAGCGGAAGTATGGCAACAGGAGGGAGATTCTTCCAGTTAAGTGATTGACTGATGATTGTCACCTGTGTTGAGAGTATTTAAAAATGGACACGAAACAGCAAGGGAGAGAGACGCTCTGAACTGACAACTGTTGTGTTGTGGTACCTGGGAGGGAGGGTGCTACCCGCAACTTATAGTGTTGCCGATAGCGAAGACAGTCAGATAGGGGAGATGTTCCAGCGTGAGGGAGGGGAGGCTTGATACCTCCTTTAGGTAGCAAGGGACCGGGGAGTAGATGGTGCCTATATGTGCGGGGGAAGTGACAAGTCTTCCGCTACACCTGGAAAGCTAAAGCGTCATCTAACTGGTGCGATTGCTGTGAAGAACTGGCAGCGTCCTCCACTTAACTACGGGCCCTGCAGGGAGACCCCACGGGGGATCTTATCGCTTGGGACATTAAGTATTTTAGATATATATCCTACTTAATTGTTTGTATTTGTAGATTGGACACTTAGCCAGAGGTAAAACCGTCTGTTAATATACCCAGGGGCTAGACACTTCCCTGCGTCCCCTTGCGGTGAAAACCAGTATGTGCCGTCAACAAAGGTTACGGTTCTATCTTGAGTTCTGTTGCTGTGCTCTTTTAGGGGATGTGTAGAGTAACGTGTGTGGAGTAAATTGCATGTAGAGTATTGCTGTGCCTAGTGGGGTTTGTAGTGTGAAAGTGGGCGGTAACAAGTGCATGTTAATTGTTCTGCTGTGCGTGTCTTAGGAGCAGGGGGTATTGTGTGTGTGTGTGTGTGTGTGCCTATGGGTATATGTCTGGGGAGGGCAGAACCTGAAAGCTATGTGACCCTTAATTTTTAACCTAATGTTTATAAATAAAGCTCTATATTTGTATTGTACTGTTTGGGTTGTGGTGACTCTCTCTGGCTTCTACAACTGGACCTGACCTGATAACCAAAGGTGGTGGCAGCATTAATTGTCAGGGTACGGCCGCAGATGGGGCGGAGACCCAAGCGCAGAACACAGAGACAGGAAATGGTAGTGTAAACAGACGGGGTTTATTCACAACACAGAAGGGATATTACTGTCTGTGACGGTCGTAGGGTTGCAGCGTGGCAAGCGCTGGTGGCGAGTGGCAGCGTGGCAAGCGCTGGTGGCGAGTAGCAGCGTGGTAATCGCTGGTGGCGGATGGCAGCACGGTAATCGCTGACGACGAGTAGCAGCGTGGTAGTCGCTGGAGGCGAAGGACTGGGTTGCAGACGGGCTGCGACAAGGAGAGGACAGACGTGACTGTCGGGATCGCTGGCACGTGCATTCGTAGAATGACAACGAACTGGCAGCAGGCGCCAGGGCGGAAGGCGTCTTATGTTGCCACCCAGGAAGTGGAGGTGAGGCTGCCGCACGTGAGGTGTATTAAGAGGCTGACGTGGCGGCAGCGGCGCTGTCTGGTGCTGAACCCGCAGCCTGGCGTTGTCTGCTGCCGGAGCGGCCGCGAATCGTGACAGTACCTCCCCCCCGAGGGGCGCCACCCGGCGCACGGTCCGGACGGCCGTGACGGCCAGGACGACCTGGATGGTCGCGGTGGAAGTCCCGGACCAGGTCCGCGTCGCAGATCCGGCTCCGGGGGACCCAGCTGCGTTCCTCCGGCCCATAGCCCTCCCAGTCCACGACATACTGGACACCACGATCCCGACGGCGGACGTCCAGCAGACGGCGGACCGTGTAGACGGGACCCCCATCGAGGATCCAGGGCGGAGGAGGATCCTGCGCAGGGACCGACAGCGGGCAGTCGGAGACGGGCTTGATCTGAGACACGTGTAAGGTCGGGTGGACCCGAAGGGAGTCGGGCAGGATGAGGCGAACAGCGGCGGGGTTGATGACGGCCTCGATCTCGTAGGGCCCGATGAAGCGGGGAGCCAGCTTCTTGGAGGGCACCCGGAGCGGCAGGTCGCGGGCGCACAACCACACGC
>JAODUK010057383.1:0-18214 GCA_027564635.1 Typhlichthys eigenmanni
AATATCTTTTTTGATACTAATTAATAGCTGTCAGAATACTAATGAGACGAAAGCCGCAGTGTTATACTCTCTTATGTCTGCTACTAGTATTCTGTTACTAGGCTACCATACTAGTGGATGCTATGTATGTAACTGTATAAAGAGCATGAAAGTGGCATATTGCCATGGAACCCATTGCATTTCAAAAGGTTTGTGTACCTGTGTTGATGCCTACAGATGCACTCGTTTGGCCATTGCACAGTCCACTAACTGCATATACTGAGAAGGTATAGCGGCGTCCGCAGTATGTGTCAGTGAAGAAACAGGAGGTCTCTGTTGTCATACACTCCTGGATCATTCCCTGGGAAGACAGACAAAAAAACATCATGTAGAATCACACACTTCTTCTGCATATCATTTGATTCATGCAGGATGTTAAACCCATAAAGCTATAATGACCACCACATTTACCATGTAATACATACAAAGCCATTTGACTGTAAGAACACAGCTATAACATACAAGTATGCAGGGTCATAGCCAAATGAGTCTGGTCTGCTAGGTGTCTGTTCTGTGTGTGTGCGCGCTGAAAAGATAATTGGGTGCACTGGCTGTAAATGGGAACACAAACAAAGTGGTGCAGAACACACCACACAACTGATTTACGATAATTGTCCTAATGGCACATCCTGGTTGACGAAGAGTTTTCTGATATGTAAGGCAGAGCCAGCCATAGAGGTAGCGTGCGATATCAGGATGGGTTTAACCAGCAAAGCAGCGTCAGACTCCAAACCTACTGTAGCTTATGATAAGACATGACATTGGTTGGCCATAGGTAGCACCACAGCCTGGGGATCACAGTGCAAACATCTGTGGTCACACCACAGTATATAATGCAATACCTTGGAGTCCACTGCCTGGGATATATAGTAGTCTGTAGCATTGGTGGGTTGCCAGGAAAAAATAATGACGTTGCTGGAACATTCTCTGAACAGCTGTAAATTACTTGGAGAACAGGGGACTGAGATTCAGAGGAAGAAACACAGACAGACAGACAGACAGACAGACAAACAGACAGACAGACAGATATGGATGGGATGGGGATGGAGGAAAAACACAAAAATGGGGTCAAACATGAACTTCAAAGAAAAGTTTCACAATGCATTTTTCAAGTTAAATCGCCCTGATATTGAAGAATACAGCTCAGTGTTGCTTTTCACCCAACACGGTTTCAGGTTTAACATGAACACAGGCTCTTTAACGGGCTGAACAAAATACAATATGAGAAAAGACGCTCAATAGGAGACCTAGTTCTCAACCAGACTAAAGAACCACCCAGATGAACATGTGAAGATAAACAAAAAATGAATAGGGAAATAGCGAAAACAACGGATCCCCAATGTGGTATAATGTTATATAATGTTAACAGGTAAGTAATCAGTAACCTAAACCCATAATCTAAACATAACCTTTAATACACAAAATAGGTGCAACTGGCTTTAACATACTGTAATCTTGGTTCCAAATAACAAAAGCAATGTTCAGCATTTGTTTTATGGAAATTTCAGCAGTGTGTACATTATAAAGCCTAGTTTGACGTAGGTCCCTCCTGACCCAATGAAGGCAAAACGCTCAGGTTTTGTATTTGAATGAATGAACCATAGAACCCAAACTCAACTCACTATGATCTATATGATGTATACATGTATGTCTTTATATATCAATAACTATTTTGTATACAGTATACACATAAGGCACACAATGTATTTCCTTCATCATTATTTCCACCTAAATGAAATGGCTGCCATGGCTATGTCGATGAGTCAAGGGCCTAAAAACATTTCCTTTCTCAACATCGATCCATTTTTGTAGTTCTTTTTGGTCTGTAGTAGATGATATAGGATTGTACAAATCTGTTGTTGTCTTATTTAAATTAAATGTTATTTTTTTTTCCATCTTGATGATAATGATCTATATATTTACATACAATATACACTTTTTATTAAGGCTATGGGAAAGCTGGATTCACTCTCAAATGTTATATTTTTATTCCGATTTAAATCACAATTTAATTTAAAATCCATTAAGGAAGTGCACATGTTATACTATATATTTCCACATATCTTATGGCATCTCACCGCTTTGGAAGGTAGCCATTGTGTTGTTGGCTGAGCTCTCACAGCCCTGCGAAATGGCGATGACATGCACCACAAAGCTTTGACCACAGTTCACTCCAGTGATGGTGCAACGTGTGCCGTCACTTAAGCAGTTCAGCACTGTTCCATCTGTCCTGACCGCCTCTACCTGATACGAGTCAGCGTTGAACACGGCCGGCCAGGAAATGCTAGCAGAGCCAGTGTAGCAGCTGTAGTCCACATGGATGGACGTCACGGGGCTCAGTGCTGCAGGATAGACAATTAATCATTTATGGAACATATGGATTCTAAATTAAATACATTAAACACACACCGATCACTTATCCATCACCCTCCACCTGTAATTCTCACATTTAGGCGAAAGTTGGTACAACAGAGGTCCTCAGGTCACCCAAAACTGTTCCCCTTGGGAATTATTTTCTGGACTTTTGACCTTTGACTTTTTGTACCTTGGTAGTGAATAAGTGACCTAGATGATAATCACTAAATTATTGATATTGGCCTGGCCTGCTGACTCACTGTTGGTGGTGTAGATGTAGTCAGTTGACTCGCCAGGCTCCAGAAAGGTGTTGATTGAGGATACTGATATCAGATATGTGGAACAAGGCAAAATGCCCACAATGTCCACCATCACAGCTGAACTGTTGGCCTGGAATATTATTACTTGAGGTTTACGCAGGTCTCTGACCGTCACTCTGTACATCAAGACATTGTCCACCGGCTGCCAGCTCACTCTTGCTTTATTTTTGTCTGTCTGAACTGCCGAGATGTTCTTCGGTGGCTGTACCACTGAAATCATATGATTGAAGGAAAGAACACTGAGTTTAAGTACACATACATTGAAATTAATTATTATAAATAGTCACTCTAAATTAAGTCAACATGTAAACTAATAACTATCCCAAGACAGAATACCAAGATTACATTTACCAGACACATTAGTGACCTAGTACACATACTATACTGTTAATGTATCAGGACACTCACAGGTGTAGGTGGTTCTCACTCTACTTATTTCTCCCAGACCCGCTGCGTTTGCTGTGTAAATGTAAAAATTGTAGGCTGTCGAAGGCCGTAGGTGTTCAATCACAGTGCTGAAGTTTGTTGTGAAGGACAGGTTAAACCTTTCTCCTGGGATTGTTTCCACAACCAGGTAATAGTTGTCAGCAGATGCCACTTGCTCCCAGGAAACCTGAATTGCGGTACTTGACAGTGCCTTGGAATACGTCATCTGAGAGGGTATAGGGACTGGAGAGGAGAGAGATGGCTTCATAGCTGTCTACAAGAAACGGTACTGAACAAATAAATCACTGCACTGCACTGTAAAACTTTTGACTACTATTTGACTCTTTTGATCCATATTGAAACATTTACTTTCATGTTTTTTTACTTAACAGGCGAGTGCAAATGAGAAAGCATTACTAAACATGGAATTATGTATTCACAATTTAGCAATTGTTCATGCTTAAAAGGCTTTTTGTTCCACTATGCAGAGATTTGAAAAAGGTCCTAAAATCACTTTAGTATAAACAATAATCCATCTAAAATGTCCTTGAGAAAGCTGTAGCTCCATCTACACAATACATTGCAACTGAGTGTCCTACCTGTTAAGGACGGTTGTGTATCCATACACACCACGTAATAGAACTGGAACACTTTTAAAGTCACACTGTAGCGGGTTCCTGGTCTGAGACCCTGTACCACCTTCTCTGTGCTGGATGAGGGTAATGTCACCACAACAGGTGCAATACTTGTCGAATTTATCACTCGAAGGTCCAAAAAGTAATTTGTGGCCCCTGGGTAACTTTCCCATTTTACTTTTAATGATCCGGCGTCTGGAGATATTGTTGATGTAATTTTGCATGCTGAAAGAGAAAAAACGAGAATATTAACATTTGTCAAAATTATGGATTCCTTAGAATTAGTTTACACTTAAAATATTATTTTGGCATTGAAAGATTTGAATTGGCTGATTGATCTGCCATGTACAGTCTATAGTAGTGCAATGAATTACATATTTATCTTTCCACAAACTGTAAGTGCTGGTTGACTTACTTTGTGCATTCGCATAGGGTATCTGTAAAACAACAACAGAAATCACAAGAATATTTAAATATATATTGATTTACTGATATGCATATCTTACAGTACCAGTTTAGTATATTATTTTTTAAATAAGCTTAATATTTACCTGAGTCAGAGATAGCAACACTAAATAAAACCATATTGCTCCCAACAATCCCATCTTTGAAATTGACTTCGGGATTAAAATCAGTTTAGTATACAAGGGAGTCAAATACAAAGTTGTGGATTCTTTTGAGCTATGGTACAGGTACTCCTGTTGTGTGGGAACCAATCAGTACGCCCTAAATGGGGACAGGCTCACCTCCTGATAGCCTCAGGCACCGAGTGGAGCTTTGGGAAGTGTGTGTGTGTGTGTGTGTGTGTGCGTGTGTGCGTGTGTGTGTGTGTGTGGGGGGGGGGATTTTATTAATGATGGATGTTAAGAAGGTCCTCCTTGTCTTTCATGTCTTCTCTGCCTCATACTGGAACTAAATATATGGCTGTGTACAAATGAATGAATTTCTCTTATTTGGTGTGTCAATCTATTTTTAACAGATTTAATTTCAATGTAAACTGTTAATTTTATAACTCAACAGTTTCACACTGAATGAGCTGTACTGATTGATTTGATCTTATACTGTAGCTCCATTAATTTTTCTCATATGAAATTGCTAAATATTAAATGAAAGACTATTGTACAGTATATCCACCATGACAGGCACAATAATGATGGCACTAACAAAAGGGTTTACCACTTGATGAACTCAGAGAACAGTATGCTTTGAGAGTATGACAGATCACAAAACCAGAATATGCAAAGGCTCAACAGTGGTTTGTGACTGCCTTTTCTCCCATCAATGTAGGCTGTTTATACAACCATTTTAGATGCTATCATTTTATTAAGCTTCAAACAACTGATCTACAATTAGTTGTGTTTCTCTTTAAGCAGTAAACTGATTCTTATTGTTGTCCTAACTAGAATTCAATGCATTGTGTACTAAAGAACCTATAACACCTATCACGCTCTCTCTCTTATCTCTCTCTTGTTGTCTGAGTCAGCCTGGCATACAGCCAGTAACCTATAGTGTAGTGATAGCCTACATCAACAGGAAGATCAATACATTCACATATCTTGCCCTGCTTGATGTGCTCGCTTTCCCATCAACAATGCATGGGAACGCAGAGCTTGACCCGAACCATAAAAAATAAGGAGAGGGAGGGACATGTTCTGAAAAAAACACCCAGAGCAACAAAGTACATATGGGAATTGGATCTTCATCTAGAAAAAAACTATAATCTTTGTCATGCTAAGGAGTCCTGCTACGATACTGTAGCCTTTGCCATTGTTTTCATACAAGCATGAGGCTACTTGGAGGTGGAATTCATAAAATATTCCATTAGAAAAACATAATCTATCAGTGGACTTTATGTAGGCTACAAGCTGGGCTGGGCGGGATCTTTTATTCCAGGAGAATAAAGGGCTATCACCTCATAGTTCTTCACCATGCATTGGAAAGGAGGAAGTCAATATGAAAGTGGATACATCCCACGAAGACAGCCAAGAAATCCAAGTTGCCCCACTTAAACAAAGGAGCAATTTTGAGGCACAGTGAATAATAACAAGTGATGTGAACGCCTTGATTCTGCATTGTATTCTTATGTGGCTCTGATACGGTGACACTGTTACAGGTCACAGTCGATCTGCGTGATGCAATGTAAAGATAAGTCACATTGAAACGCATGAGGAATGTCGGCTGATCTTCAGTGTGATAAGAAATAAGCATCAAGAGATGACTAACAACTGGTTAAGATATGAGATTATCATAGAGGGTTCAAACTGTGTGGATTACATATACAATATCAGTAGGTTGAAATCTTTGATCTTGAAAGAATGTCCTAGTTCAAAAGGCAGTGGAAATGGTTTGTTCAGAGTAAGAAACATTGATTGGTTTGATAGATGGTGGCATGTTGCAAAATTATAAAAATTATAAAAAAATACATAATTAGATCTAATTGACTTATTACTTCAATTTAAAAAAAATTGCCATGTAGGCTACTTCTGTTGTAACTTTTTGTAGTTGACTTTCTAGAATAGTTAGTTAAAGAAAAATAATTACTTACAAAAAATACTGTTTTTAAAGTGATTAATTAATGTCATGTGGATAATAACAAAATATCTACTAAAATGCAGTGGCGGGCCATGCATTTTACACATAGGCCTTCAGTGGTGTACCTGAATCAACCCCATGCCTTAATACCATTATTTTGATGCCACGGTTATAGAAACCATAATTATTATTATTATACATGAATGCAGTTTAACTGGGAGCTGCATCACAGACATCTTAAGTAGCAAGAATGATATGACACAATCTGACAGTCTTTTCAATATTACCTTATTTTTTTCATCTTTTCGTTACAGATTTCCGTTTCCCAACGTACTTCATTGAGCTGTAGTAGATCCACTTGTTTTTCCCCAAAAGTGATTAAAAGTACTGTTGCTTGTGTGTACCAGTACGGCCGTGCTTTAGTGTCTCGCTGCTGCCTTGGTTAGACAACTCAAGTTTGCAAACCCTGTGTGGCTCCACACACTGATTGATCAGTTGCAAATATAGGCACATTCCCAGCGATACAATTTACAGTGTTTCTCGAAGGCTGTGAGAGAACCAATCGAGCTTGTAAGTACTGGATTGAGTGGAGGACAAACCCTTTCCCCGGCTGGGACTGCCTTGCAACCTTTGAAGTTGGACGACCTTTTCTCATGATGTCCAGCTTCTCTTTGAAAATAATGTCTTAAAAATGGCTATATCTATAAAAGTAAGGCTATATCTGCGACCAAATCAATATCTTCATCACTGTCAGTCATTGTAGATTAAAAGAAAAAATGCTCATGCACCTTGCTTTGTTACTTAATTTGCCTAGTTCATACGCTCTCTTACCATCCAATCAAAGGACTTAAAAATGCTGAATTTACCGTACGCCAGCTAGATGGCTTCAGTATCGCCATTTTGAAATCTGATTAATTAAAAGCAGCAGTTTCATTGCTATTTAGTTGAAGGTACAGATACCCGCACTGAAGATTCTGAAGGCCTCAATGTAGATTTCTTTCACATGGCAACACATGATGGATGAAATATGATTGGATAAAAGCTTTAACATAAACATACACTACTGGAAGCAGCGCAACCAAGAGCAAATATATTAAATTAAGAGAATAGACTATTGGGACTAAATGAATACATATTCATGAAAAAATATATTTTAAATGGCAAACGCTAATCAGTGGTTCTGATTGTGTTTAGGCCAGCAGAGAAGGCCTTGCTGGCCCTGATGGCCCACCACTGCTGAAATTATTGCTATAAATGCATTTACTTTTGGCAGTGATGTTCTGACCATTCGGCATACTGGGATATATTCTGGTGAACCACCATATCGGTGGGTATATCTGGTGTCTCTTTACTGGACCTCTGTGTGCCTGTTATGTGTGTATTTTCCAGGGCTGAAATCACGGGCTAATCACAAATCAGTTGACCCGTTTTAACAGTATAAACTAATGCACAGCAGTGAGATGGCCAATGTCAAGAAAATGTCAAAAAGTAAAGTCCGGGCTGAAGGATTTAGAGACAAAAGCAGGCACAGGCAATTGACATAGGCCTACATTTGGGGCATCCTCGAGTGACCAGCAATGTTATTTTCGAGGAGACTGAAGCAGTACATGGATGTTAGTCATTCTCGAGAACGCTTGCTAACTTCAAACTCAAATCAATACAAAAACACCTCTCCCTGCTATAGGGCCTCATAAAGCCTCATAAGTTCCACCCCACAGCAAGCTAAAAACTAATTATATTTTGTAGCCAGGTAACAAAAGGAAACATAGGCTCAAGGAGTAGTCAATCATAGTTGCTATAAGTGTTTTGATTGTTCTACCACCATGAAACACCCTTGATTTCAACATCATTTCATAAACCCATGCTGATTAGGACGCCAGTAGTGTGGTTGTGCGAACGCTAATATACGGCATTTATATTAGGAACTTTCATCCTACCTCGTCGTCCTTCCTCCTCCTCAAACATCACTCCTCCCTTAGTCAAACGTCACTCCTCCCTTAGTCAAAGTCACTCCTCCATTGGTCAAGTATCAGCTCTTCCCTTGTCAAACATCAGTATCAGTCGTCCCCTGGTCATTCCTCAGTTGTCCTCTGGTCATTCCTCAGTCATCCCCTGGTCATTCCTCAGTTGTCCTCTGGTAATTTCTCAGCTCTCCCCTATAGTATCATTTTTTCCCCGCAAGTAAAATTACCAGAAACTAGGGGTGTCGCGGTTCCGGAATACAGAATCGAGGTGCGCACACTGACCCACACAGACACACACCCAACCTGCTACAGATGCATCCTGTTAAGCTCTCATATACGTTGCTACTGTAATTAAACTACAATTTTCATTTCACATTTAACTCAACACTAGATTAGAACCACTGAGCCCTTTTATAGTTGTCAAAACACAATACAAAGCTTATAGAATGCATGTGTTCTCATTCATGAAATTAACCCCCGTCACTATGATGTCGGATTACGGCAATGAGTCTATTGCCTTCGCTTCTTTACTCAAATGTAAAACAATGTGTAATAATATCACACTTTATTTAGAAACATCAATGCGTGTGTCATTTTGCTGAGAAATAACAACACGCGCAGCGCACGCACACACACAAATACTGTCGTCTTTGTGGGTGAGTTATGCATGACCCTGCAGTTACCTTTCTTGTGGGTGTCTCTTTCACGAAACCTGACGTGTGTTAATAAAATATCCATGATGTCCGCCAAGGTATGAAAACTGTCCAAAACTTTCTAGGTTATTTTTAATTCAGTCTCGCCGTTTCTGTTTTGCCATTTTATGGTTCCAAACTGTTCGTTAATCTGCTTGCATTTTATAACTTGTAGCAATGAAACTACAGTGTACTTCTTAGTATTTCAAATTGTTGATTTTTAAAAAGGTGTCTATTTTAAACATGAATATAGCAGCAAACAATTACTATTTTCTATGTTAAGGATATAGTGGAATATTGTCCTTAGCAGGGTGTTTTACTAACTAATCCGATCTCATTTTTTTTGCTACAGCATAGTGCGCATGTGTGGGCGGCAACAAGAACAGTGTTCTTGTTTGGCTGAGAAGCTGGTACTATGCTGCTAGTGTGCCATCTAGTGCCAGAAAGTGTAGAAAAAAGAAGACTATTCTACAAAATTTAATCAAGGCCAGAAAAAAATCTCAGATTAAACCGCTCACAGTAAAAAAAAAATGGTAAAACCGCAATATAAAATGAACCGTTGCTCAAAAACTGCGATATGAACCGAACCGTGGATTTGGTGAACCGTTACACACCTACCAGAAACACTTGCATATTTATCGCATGGAAGAGGTGCTTGTTTGAAAAAAGTTAAGATAATCTCTAATATTTAAAGCAAATAGGCTACCATTCGTATTGACAAAATGTAACATTTATTTTAAGAATTGTGAATATTTATATCCCAGATATAGTGTAGCTGTTTTTGATGGCTAGCAACCGGCTACTGCCTTCTAGCAGACATGTTTTCTTCTAGCTGTCACACACAAAGGGCACACCTAGAAATAGACAGTATTATACAATTTTATTTTATTTTAGACAATAAAATTAGACAAGTCGTAAATTCCCTTGAAAATGTTGTCATGCAGACGATTAAAGCATATTATGTATGAGAATACTAGCTATTTAGCTAATATGCTATAGGCCTACTGTACAGCCGTACTGATAATTATTGGTTTTACTGTAAATTTGACGCCTACAGTACATTTATTCAGATTTATAGGCTACTACTCTCCAGTGTTTACATAGTGTGCAGGCTACATCATATATTTATATCAAAGCTTATGCATTTCCAGCATTGACATTTAATTTAATACTGTCCATACTATTGTTCACACTTTCATAGTACATTATCTTAATGCCGTGTATTTGTTAACAGATGTAGGCTATATGAAAATCATGTTGGTAGTAGTAGTATTTAACAATCTCAGATAACCATTGTATGTCAACAAACACCAATAACGTTATTAACTAATGAATCAAAATCAATGACAATTAAAAGCATGGCGGATATATTTTTACTTATTTATTTAGGTCTGATATTATGAGAAACACATTAATAAATACGTAATGTACTTGATTATGAAGTTTGACAAGGGGAGAGCTGATACTTGACCCAGGGAGGGGTGATTTTTGACTAGGGGATGGGAGATGTTCAAGGAGGAGGAATGAGGAAGAGGTAGGACGAAAATTCCTTATATGGATGCCGTACTAATGAGATCATGGTTTCCAGACTGTAATCTCAGCTAAATAAATTGAGCTGAGCATTAGTCGGGCAGAGTCAGGCTAAGCTTTCACTTGGATTTATTTTATTTTATTTTAAATGGTGGGCAGTCCAGCATGGACCCTTTGAATTATTTTGAGGAATGGACATATTCTGACAGCTTCCAACTTCAAAAGTTATGAGACACTTCTCATCTCCTTTGTTTACATGCTGGTAAATCTGAATTAGGTAATTACCTGGATGTTAAAATTATTTGATGAATCTCACGATCAAACATGTAGCGTGTCTACTTTGCCAAGTTTAAATCATATACATATGGTCCACAGCATGTGCGTGTGCGACAGTAGGCCTACACAGAAACACATTGCACAGTTACTATATAAATTAAACAAAGATTTGATGTTAATATGTGATTGTGTATAAGCTGTATGCAGCTGCAGCAGCAGTCACAGTCAACATTGTCCCGGCAGGATCAGACATGACAGGGGCCCTAGTAGTGGGCCTGTGCACTGGAGGGGCAGTTGAGGCATCAGAAGGAGCAGGGAGGGAGGGCTGGGATTTCTGTAGCCGCTCCAGGGTATGGAACCTATTGCTGATGTAGAGGACCTCTACTGGAGCTAGAGGAGGTGACTGCCTTTCCACTGTCCACGTGAGGTGGGTGTTTATTCCCCAGAGGAACGCCTTCTGCTGTGCCTATTTCCCTGAGCAACATTCCAGGGCCCAGGAATAGAGGGAGAAGAGCACTGCAGATTCTTAGGTTGAGTTCCCAGGCTGGGCCAGTGATCTTCCAGAGTTGCTGGTGGAGGTTTCACTGTTACTGGTTCTCTGATGGCAGTAGTGCCAAACCATGGTGTTAAGGTAAACCTTCTAGTTTGTAACTGTGATCAAATGTTAAGTGACCCACTATGTGTTGTTGTTGTTTTTTGTCAAAAGGAGTAAATATACTATGGTTTTCTGCCAGCCTGGGTGTTAAGGTAACCATAGAGCCAATATGCTGTTCATTTTCCTTTATCTGGAGCAAGGTTTACAGGGTGGACCCAAATCCAAGAACACCAGGAAGCATTTAGGTAAAAGACAGAGGGGCTTACTCGAGTGGTAGCCGGAGGTGATGCTAGCGGAAGCGCCAAACACCCTGCAGAAGCCAACTTCTTGGAGGGCACCCGGAGCAGCAGGTCACGAGCGCACAGCCACACTCGCTGACCCGGGCGGTACACCAGAGCAGGGAGTGCGGCGAAGGTCAGCCTGGGCCTTCATCCTGGCAGAGGAGAGGAGAAGGGACGCCTGAGCCCGCCTCCACGTCTGACGGCAGCGTTGCATGTGTGCCTGTACGGAGGGCACAGCCAGCTCTTCCTCCTGCTTCGGGAACAATGGGGGCTGATAACACAGGGAGCATTGGAAGGGAGAGAGGCCTGTCGAGGAGCAGGTGAGGGTGAGGGCATATTCCACCCACGACATCAGGGAGCTCCATGAGGTGGGGTTGGCCGAGGCCAGACAACAGAGGGCCGTCTCCAGGTCCTGATTGGCGCGCTCCGTTTGGCCATTGGTCTGCGGGTGGTAGCCCGAGGATAGGCTGACAGAGGCTCCCAGAGCGGAACAAAAGGCCTTCCAGGTGTCGGCAGTGAACTGCGGTCCGCGGTCGGAAACCACGTTCAAGGGGAGGCAGTGAAGGCGGAAGACGTGGTTGACGAGGTGGTCCCCGGTCTCACGAGCAGACGGTAGTTCACCAGACGGGGATTGCCAAGTGCCATTGTAAGCACCACTGTGTTAGTCCAGGGCAGGTCCATGTGCGACCATGGGCGGTGTGGAATAGGCAGGGGCCGGAGCAGACCAGAGCGGGGGTGATGTGGAGGCACATACTGAACAGGCCGTCACGAAAGCCCGGACGTCCTCCAAATGGTGGGCCACCAAAACCGTCGAGACAGGAAGTCGTGAGTGCGACTTATACCCGGATGGCAGGTGAGGCGAGTAGAGTGGGCCCACTCCAGGACGGCTGAGCGGACGGGATCCGGGACGTACAGCCGGCCGGGTGGTCCTGTGCCCGGATCGGCGTGTTGGCCTTCGGCGTTACGTACCCTGGTCTCGATCTCCCAGGGCGGCGACCACGCATGCAGGGGGCAGGATGGGCACGGCATCCTTCACGGGATCCTGTTCCGTGTGCTGGCAGGACAGTGCATTGGGCTTGGTGTTCTGAGACCCTGGCCTGTAGGAGATGAGGAAAAGATGAGGATGTCATCTAGGTACACCACGACGAACCTGTTCAGCATGTCCCTCAGCTAGCTGAGGGACATGCTGAACTAGCTGCTGGAAGACGGCTGGGGCATTGGTCAGGCCAAACGGCATCACCAGGTATTCAAGTGACCGAGGGGGGTCTTGAAAGCCGTCTTCCACTCGTCCCCCTCCCACACGCTTCGGAGATCCAGTTTGGTGAATATGATAGCCCCATGGAGTGGTATGAAAGTGGAGTCGATCAGTGGCAGCGGGTACTTGTTCTTCGTGGTGATGTCATTCAGGCCACGGTAGTCAATGCAGGGCCAAAGAGACCCGTCCTTCTTGCCCACGAAAAAGAATCCCGCCCCCACCGGGGAAGAAGAGGGGCATATGAGGCCGGCAGCGAGTGACTCCTTGATGTACCCCTCCATGGACTCGCGTTCGGGAGAGAGACATTGGAGAGCCGGCTGCGGGGTATTGGAGCGCCCGGGTGTAGCTTTATTGCGATGTCGTAAGGTCGATGCGGCGGGAGTGATGAGGCGCGGTGCTTGCAAAAAACCGGTGCGAGGTCGTGATAGCACTTCGACCGGGGGGAGCAGAGGCCGTCGTTGGTGGCAGAGCAGACTGGCGGCAAGCAGAGTGGCATCCAAGGCTCCACGCCACGACACGCCCGAGGCCCAGTCAATGTGTTGGTTATGCCATTGCAGCCACGGGAACCCCAGCAGGAGCGGGGAGGACGGACAGTCAATTAAAAACAAGCTGATGGTCTCGCGATGGTTGCCAGCAACGTGAGGGGAGCTGCATATCCCGGGCCAGGATGGCCCGGGATATGCAGCACTCCAGGTCGAACTCCTCCTCCGTAGCCACCAGGGCGTCCTTGACCCAATCGTCCAGGGCCCTCCTGAAGGCAGCCTGTAGAGCCACGTTGCTTTCAGCTGCAAGGGTGCGTAATTCCACAGCCATCTCCGCTGTGCTGCGG
Organism: Typhlichthys eigenmanni; assembly: GCA_027564635.1. Classification (NCBI taxonomy): domain Eukaryota; kingdom Metazoa; phylum Chordata; class Actinopteri; order Percopsiformes; family Amblyopsidae; genus Typhlichthys; species Typhlichthys eigenmanni. The sequence goes on from JAODUK010057383.1 coordinate 13,730, forward strand.
GTGCCCTGTTGTGTCGAGATGTGCCGCATCTCCAGGGTAAAGACATCGTAGGAGTGGCAGGCGGCCGCCTGCCTTTCCCAGACAGTGGAGGCCCAAGCGAGCGCTGCGCCGTTAAGACAGTTTATTAAAAAACATATTCTCACCCGGTCCTCCTCCAACACTCATACGCCACGTAGGAGTGTGGCTGCTGCTCGAACACAACGTCACACTGGACCAGGAATGCGCCACAGGTGCCAAGGTGTCCTCTGTACTGTGCAGGCGCAGGGACAAAAGGCTCACGCACAGGCGTTGACCCCGGGGAGGAGTGCCGAGGAGGTGTGCAAGGCCCTGCCGGGAGAGGCACGACAGCGGCTTGCTGGCTCTGGAGTACGTCAATGCGGTCTGCCAGAGCCGAGATCTCTGCATTGGCCTGCTGAACTGCCGGTACCAGCTGGGCCAGCAGCGCCCCCTGTTGGGCGAGGCAGTGACGTAAGGCTTCTGCGTCCTCTGGGTCCATGTTGGCCAGTTCGTTCTGTTATGATACGGTTCGAGGAGGCACGAAGACCCAAGTGAGGAAACAGGGACAGACGTCAGGTACAAATAAGAACTGAGATTTAATAGTAAATAAAACGCAAGTAAATAAAACGACCCTTAGTGCCGGGAGCTTTCGGGGTTGTAGCGCAAGCAGGGCCGGCTTGCTGGTTGAGAGACCTGGCTGGCGGGACTGCCAGGCAAGTAGAGAGCACCGCAGACGGGGACTGCAGCGATGTGCAGCATTGTGGAAGGTGGCTGCGGCGAAGAGTAGCGTTGAAGTCAGAAACCTGGTCGCTATAGTTTTGAATATTCCACTAGGCATGGAAAAAATGGTGGTGGGACTGCTTCTATATTTTCTAATGTATTAAACTGTAGTTACATTGACATAGGTGACTTCTGTTCCTTTGAACATCATGCTATACTTTTAAAATCCCAACCCTCTGTGCATGTCAAAAGCCCCAAAAACAGTGTAGAAAATTTTTTGACAACGTCACCAAAGTGTTATCTATTGTCAGTTATGACAACATTATGGTTGTATAGGTAATTTTCATATACATGTGGATAATGTGTCTGACTTCAAAGCCAGTGACTTCTTAAATGTGTTCTATGGATTTTATACAACATGTTAATGGGCCGACTCACAACTGTGGTCATACTTTGGATCTAATTATTACTCATGGTCTAAAAATATTAATGTATCTTCTGTAACTGACCTGGCAATCTCAGACCATTAATGCATATTTTTCTCTGTATTGTTATCATCATCTAGCTTTGAAACTGAAAGTTGTTAATAAGAAACACTATTGTACCTCTGAAGATGCTGAAAATTGTATACATCATATTAATAACATACCCCCAACAGATCCTTGCTTCCTCTTGTGATGATATAGTCAACAATTTTAATAATAAGATGAGGACAACCATTGACGCTATAGCACCAGACAAAATTATAAAAGTTAAATCTAAATGAAAATCATCCTGGAGAACTGGTTATATTTTTCACTTAAAGAAAAATTGTGGGAAAGCTGAAAGTCCATTATGACATTTATAAAGAACAATTGACTATATTCAAAAAAGCAATTAGAAATGCAAGATTAGGATATTTCTTAAATTTGAAGAAAGAATCTGAACAATTCTAGAATACTTTTCTCAACTATTGACAGCCTTATAAATCCAGCTCCAAAAAGCCACTCCTTCATCACCTCATCAAAATGTGAAGAGTTTCCAGCATTCTTCAGAGACAAGATAACAAAAATCAGGTCGGATCTAACCTATATTATACTGAATGTTTGTGAGCCATTGTCTTTGGTCAGTTTCTCTATGTCTAAGACTACTATGAATAATTTTGCTGCCGTTGACAAGGACACATGAAGTAATGAAACTAAAACCCTCTACCTGCTCACTTGACCCTATCGTCACCACCTTTTTGCTGGACCGCGTGTATCGGGGCCGGCCAACATGAGCGGATGTCACATACTGAGTCCCTGACTGACTGCCTGACTGACCGACCTTGTTAAAAAGCGCATGGGGATGATCCACATCCCCAGAGCCTGTCTCTGCCGCCCGTCTGGTCAGTCGGGGCCCCTGAACTTCGCTGTCACACATATAGCAGCGCACCCAACCCCCACGGTTCCTCCCATGAGTGGTGGGCCCATAGGATGAAGAGGAGGATGGTACCACATTGCTTGTTGGGGCTGTGCCCGGCTAGCCTCGCGAGATCAGGATGGTCTTGCGAGCCGGGCTTCACTTTAATTTCACCGTGAAAATCTGTCTGGAAAGCCTCGGAATCATTTTGAATGTGTACGAGTAGCAAATTAACTTTCTAATCATCGTCATGTTTATAGCTATGCGGGCCTGGTTTTCTAATCAGCGTCGTGTTTATAGCTATATGGGTGTGGTTTAGGTGGGCCAACCATGGTGTCATTAGTGAAAATGATCAGATGGTTCATCCAATTAACTGGCAAGTATTTTTTTGAAAGTACAACCATTCACAAACAGATTCAATGTACGGCTCCTCAGATGGACTTGTGACAACAATTCCTCTGGCATGTCAGGTTAATGCCCAGCTGGGCATTCCCAGCCACCAGGCGCTCGCAAGCAAGCCCTTCCTCTGGGCCTGGCTCCAGAGGGACCCCGGGATTCCTGGGACTCCTGGTCTTTTAAGATATTTCATGAAGGGTCTTTTTAAACTTACTTGTTAGTTATGCTTTTAATATATGCCCCCACCAGATCCCTCAGGTCCTCTGGCACTGGCCTCTTAGTTGTTCCCAAGGTGAGGACAATGAACTATGGGGAGGCTGCCTTTAGTGTCATGGTCCTCGCCTGTGGAACAGACTTCCTCAGGAGCTGAGGCAATCATAATCTGTGAACACTTTTTAAAGAAATCTTAAGACATACCTTTTTATCTTAGCATTATCCTAAATCTAAATTTGATCTGTTTTAGTATGTTTATGTACATTTATAATCGTTATTATCACAGCTATACCATTGTAGCTTGAATTTATTTTATTTTTCATAATTTAAATTAAGTTTAATTGCGCTGTTAAGCACTTTGTTTTGCAAACTTGCACGAAAGGTGCTATTTAAATAAAGCTTGATTAGATTTGAATAATGGGATGGCATTTACCATGCCAAAACATCTTCACATCTCTCTGTATCCTGTCAGCCATAAAGTTTAGTGTATACAATAAGTTGTGTTACAAAGTTATTATAGTAAAACTAAAAGTAGAAAAAGCTAAAAGTAAAAAAAAAGCTGCAATGTTACAGTCACAAAACGGAAACATTTTTATATGCCAAAACCAACTCATGTCTTTCTCATGTCCCCACTATTTCGCTAAATAAAATGTATAAACCACACAATTTTAAACAGAACCATAACTTGAAAATGAATTAACTATATTCAGAACACATTTAAAAATATAACTCAACTAGAATAAACTAATTAAATGCAGTCTAAAATATAAATAATGTAACACTAAACTAACCACTGAAAGTGGAAACGTGTAAGCACTACCATGTAATTCCACATCTGGGACATTACATAAGCTATTGTGAATCACCACATTTCAATGGGGTGTGCCTCTTTAAATATATCTTTTGTTATTTACTGTGAATGGCATCAGTTCCCCATGGAGCAATACAAGTATCAATATCGATAAGTTTTACCGTTTACAGCACATTGTGATAGTTAACGGCCACTTTGTTTGTATGCAGAGAAAGGTATCCCACTGCATTCTGTGCAGAGTGGCACAGGATGAAAGGTGCCCCAAATAAGCTTTATAATGTAAGTTTGGGTGCAGCACATTACATGGCGCAGAGTAAAATAGACGCCACATGTTTAAAGAATGTGTTAAAAGTCTAATATACAATATTCTACACATAAATATAACAGCAAACAACTATTTTCTATTTAAAGATAGAGCGGAGAAGGCCTAATTGCGCCCTCAGCAGAGAATCAAACCTCTGTTTTAATCCGAGCTCCACTGTTCTTTGTTTTCATAGTCGGTCCAGCCATGCATGCATGTTATTAGCGCATGTGTGCAAGTGTGGCCCACAGAGAATTTGTTTTGATCTGAGCTACTGGTGCCCTAGTGTGACATCTAGTGGCAGAAAGTCATATAGATACATATAGATAGGGTGTATGTAGGCCTAAGCGATATACAACCAAATAAAAGTATTCTATTTGTTTGTGCAACGTTTGTACACGCAAAATAAAAATGTGTGCTCAAATCATTTTAGGGGAAATGTTTAGAGAAAAATCCGGTTTTATGATGTGAGGTCCTCAGCACCCAATAAATGTGTGCTTCATTATTATATGCTGTAAATATATGATGTCATCATCAGATCCACCTGTTTGTCTCTCGCTTTAATGGGCCGAATCACTCATAGGTTTAACATTTCTGTATTTTTACATGTATTTATTTATTTATTTGTGAATTTCTACATTTATTTATTTAATTATTTTTACATACA